>VDFB02051607.1:0-24259 GCA_007258455.2 Sequoia sempervirens | reverse complement strand
TGAGGGTGGTAGTGTTTTCAGTAAAGGACCTAATAAGAGATTGGAAAAAATTCTAGACCTTCTTGATAGACAAGAGTCTCTCATGGATCATATAAAACAAGAAGTATAAGTGGCATGCGAGGACTTATACTGTAGGAATGCAAAAGGAAATCAAGGAGATGGTGGTCCAGGGGTAGGTCCACAAGGATGAATTGAGGAAGAGCTTGGGAAAGACCTCAAAAGAGTAGCACTACCCAAGTTTGATGGTAAGGATATCAAACCCAAAGTTGAGGCTTGGATTATAAAAATGGAAAAATACATTGGCCTTCGTAACCTTTCTAAATAGACTAAGGTGGCATTGGTTACATATCAGCTCTCATGTGAAGTAGTGACTTGGTGGGATAATGAGAAGTTACAAAAAAATCTTCAAGCTATCAAGATCACATGGGAACTCTTCCTCCAAGAATTTAGGAAGAGATGGTTACCCCGCAACTTTTCTTTGACAAGAAAGTGATGGAGTTTTAGAACTTAACCTAGGGAAATATGACTATGATTCAGTATTTGGAAACTTTCACCAACTTGTTGAAGTATGTGCCCCAGTATCAAGGAGATGAATGTTTTTGTATCCAAAAATTTATGATAGGACTCAGATCTCACATAGGAGCTGAAGTGGATATGCACAAACCCCAAACCATGAATTAATTCTTCCAAAAAGCCACCAAAATAGGAATAGAAGTTGCAACAACTCTCTAATATTTGTAACGACTCAAGTTCTAAGTCTTAGTATGGGAAGAAGAAATTTCATAAGGGAGACAAGAGCCATCAAATCTGCAATCTCAACAGGGGAAGTGAGTCACAGGAGAAGGGTGAAGATGGTAATGGTGGAAAGATCAAGAAATCAAACAAAGGCAAGGGAAAGGATGCCCATACATAGAAGGTCTTTAGAGAGGACAAGCCAAGAGGTCACAAAGCGCCTCAAGATGGATGTTATACTTCTGGAGGTGACCATTATGCCTTGAATTTTCCTCAACAATCAAATTCATAGAAGGAAGGAAGTTATTAGGAAAATCACCAGATCCACGTTGTAGTGGATAACTGATAGGTAGAGTATTAGGCTTCACCAATTCAGCTAATGGGTAATCTTTATGGCCAATATGTCTCAATATCAATCAATACTGGAGGTACTAAATTTTTTATAGATCCTAGGATAATATCTAAGATACCATTAGACCTAGATATATGGAAAATTCATGGACATTCCAATATGGTAATCAAGTAGAGTGGAGGGTAGATACATGTCTCTTTTGTAGTGAGTTAGAGCTTCCAACCTTTTAAAATCAAGTCAAATTATATGTGGAACCCTTAGGCTCATACAATGTAATTTTGGGAATAAATTATTTAATTGAGCATATGGCTATAGTGAACTGTGAGGATAAGGTGGTCAACTGTCTGGATAATTATGGAAACCTAGTTGAGGTTTATGGAATGCAAAGACCTTTAGAGCTTAGATAGATTTCTATGATGCAGCTCAAGAAGGCTCATTGAAAGGGGTTTGCAATTTACACAATGCATGTTATTAATCCTCAAAACAAGGAGCTATATTTAGATGACTATCCTATTCTTAAGGATTTCTAAGATGTATTCCCTAATGAACTTACGGAGTTTCCTTTGAAGCGGGAATTTTATTTTTCTATCAACCTAGTTCCAGGAGTTAAGCCTCAATCTAAGGCACCTTATCAGATGACTACTATAGAAGGATGGAACTTTGCATCTATGTATAGAATATTGGATGTTGAAAAAGGTTACCATCAAGAATCAATATCCACTACCGAGGATTGATGAATTGTTTGATCAATTGAAGGGAGCGAAAATGTTCTCCAAGATTGATCTCAAGTCAGGGTACCATCAGTTGAGGATTAAGGAGGAAGATATTCTGAAGACTATATTTAGAACTCAGTATGGACATTACTAGTTCACAGTGGTACCTTTTGGCTTAGCTAATGTACCAACAACCTTTATGAACCTCATGAATAGTGTATTCATAGACTAATTCGATGAATTTGTTTTGGTTTTCATTGAAGAAATTCTAGTCTATTCAAAGATTGTCGAAGAGCATGATAAACATCTAAGGATAGTTTTTTATAAATTAAGAGAAAGGAAACTCTTTGGGAAGTTGTCCAAGTGTTCATTCTATCAAGACAAAGTACACTATTTGGGCCATATTATTTTAGTTGAAGGATCCTTCGTAGACCTTGAGAAGATCAATGTTATTGTGGAATGGCTAGTGCATCAGAATGTGTCAGAAGTTCATAGCTTCATGGGCCTTGTAGGATACTATAGGAAGTCTATGCAAGGGTTCTCCTAGATTGAATCTCCTATTACCTTACTCCAAAGCAAGGGAATGTGGTTTGAATGGACCAAGAAGTATTAGTAGGAATTCCAACTCCTAAAGGAGAGGCTCATGAAGGCACTAACATTGACTATCCCTGATCCTAATGGGAGATTCACAGTAATCACAAATGCTTGAGGAGAGGGATTGGGAGTAGTATTAATGCAAGACGGACAAGTGATAGCATATGAATCAAGGAAGCTCAAGTAGCATCAAGTGAACTACGTGCCTCATGATTTATAATTGTTGGCCATAGCTCATGCCTTAGAGATGTGAAGGCATTATCTTTTGGGAAATCCATTCAAGCTGAAGACATACCATGTAGGATTGAGATACATATTTACCCAGCCAAACCTTAATGTGTTGTAAAGAAGGTGGTTGGAATTCCTTAGTGAATATGACTTAGGAATTAAATATATAAAAGGAAAAGAAAATAGAGTGGTTGATGCTCGTAGTAGATGAAGACATATGGTAGCCATGATCTCAACAAATTATAACTTGAGGCAGCAAGTGATACAGAATCTGCCAGGGGATGAGCAATATGAGAGAGTGAAGAGTGCCCTAGTAGTAGATCCTTTGGATCATCAGCTCGACGGGTATAAGATCAAACCGGATGGTAATTTTAGATACCAAAGAAGAACCTATATTCTTGACTCTAGAGAGCTAAGAAAGTTGGTTTTAGAAGTTCACAATGCACCTTATTCAGGACACCCAAGAGTACATCCAAGATGAACGCAGAGATGACTCTATATTTTTTTCCTAAAATCAAGAAGGATGTAGTGGAGTACATAGCTAGATGCTTGGAGTGGCAACAAGTCAAGGTTGAGCATGCACACCCAACCGGGTTATTGTATACTCAAGCCAAGTTTTTGTATCCTCATGACATACCTGAGTATAAATGGCAGGTGATCAATATGGATTGTGTACAGGAGTTTCCATTGAACAATAATAAGCATGATGTTATCTTGTTCATGATTGATAAGTTGACTAAGGTTGTGCACTTAATCCCAGGAAACCTTAAGGATAGATCGTTGACCCTAGGTAAGAAATTTTTCCAGGAGATCTTTCGCTTTCATGGAGTGCCAAAGACTATCATTTTTGATAGGGACACATGGATGACCTCATGTTTTTGGATGACCTTGAATGTTGCATTAGGTACTAAAATGAATTTTAGCTCAACTCATCATCCTTAGACTGATGAGAAGATAAAGAGGGTGAATCAGGTAGTCAAACACCTCTGAATGTATTGTATGGACCAAAAGTATAGGTGGGAAGAATATTTTTATTTGGTGGAATTTTCTTGCAACAAATCCTATCATACATCCTTAGGAATGGAACTATTTGAAGCATTTTATGGGAAGAAGTGTTGCACCCCCATCATTTGGGATAAATTGGAGGATAGGATCATAGTAGGACCCAAAATGCTTAAGGAAATGGAATAACAAAGTAGGGTCATTAAGAGTAGATTGGAACAGGTGTTAAACTGAAAAAAGAGCTTTGCCAACAAGAACTGAGCTCTTATATAGTTCACAATATGGGATAAATATTTCTTGAGATTTAAGCCACATAAAAGTTCCATTTCTTTTGGAAAGTCTTCCAAGTTGGCCCCAAGATATGTGGGACCGTTTGAAGTCTTGGAAGTGATTAACCCAATTGCTTATAGACTAGTTCTACCACCTACTCTGGCTCAACTTCATAATGTGTTTCATGTTTCCTTGCTTAAGCCATATCTTCCTGATGTGACTCATGTGCTTGACTGGAAATCCTTGTAGGTATAAGATTCAGGACTAGTGCTAGTGGAGCCCATTAGAATTCTAGATAGATGCAACATTAAGCTGTAAAGTAGAGATATTGCTTAGTTTAAGGTCCAATCAGAACACTACTCAAAGGATGGTGCTACTTGGGAGGATTTGAAAGAAATAGAATGCTCCTTTCCACATTTTCTTTCTTGAACAAGAAACTCAATAATTTTATTTGAATTTTTTTGGATTGAGATATTATGATATTTCATGCTTTAAAATTGTGATGTTGAAATAGACATATTTTTGTTGTGGTGTTGAAATAGACATATATTTTTTATGTGATGTTGAGAAAAAAATATATTTTTGTTGTGATGTTGAAATAGACATATATTTTTGATGTGATGTTGAAATAGACATATATTTTTGTTGTGATGTTGAAATAGACACATATTTTTGTTGTGATGTTGAAATAGACATATATTTTTGATGTGATGTTGAAATACACATATATTTTAATGTGATATTGAAATAGACATATATTTTTGTTGTAATGTTGAAATAGACATATTTTTGTTGTTATGTTGAAATAGACATATATATTTTTGATGTGATGTTGAAATAGACAAATATTTTTGATGTGAAGTTGAAATAGACATATAATTTTGATAAGATGTTGAAATAGACATGAATGTTCAAAATTTGATATGATGTTCTTTATTTGAATAATTAAACATTGAGATGATGTCTCTTCCAAGAGGGGAAGGATGTCATAAGGTTCCCAATTTTTATTGCATATTTATCATAATATGGTAAATTGAATTATTGAATAAATTAAATTAAATATTAAATGGAGATTCTAGAATATTCAAAAATTGAATGAAAGGAGTTGAGTGATGTTGACTTTGTGAACTTTTGAAAATTATTTTATATGTTATCAAGAATTGAATGTTACTGATCAATTTGCAAGTACAAGTGTGTGTATTTGTAGGGTGACAAGTTGAAGGAAAAGAACATGGTTGAAGTATGATTGTTTAGCCAAATCAAATGGTAAGCTAGTTGGAATCTGGGTACACACACCACAAATAGCATGATGACTGAAGTGCATTTGAACTAATTTGCATATATAAGAGAATAATTTTTTTCCGGTTTGAATTATTTCACTACTTGGAAATGAATGGTTTGTAGATTAAATTGTCTACTCAAACTTTGTGATTTGAAGGAAATGAAAGCGAAAATTGTATAGAAAATTGTCTTCTTTAGCATAGAAATATATATATATATATAAATATGCTCAAAATGAAAATTCAAATTCCTTACTTTAAATGATAGTGTATAGAATCTATAACCCATTCCAAAGCAAGAAAATTGTACATGAATGCATATATATATACCTATATATATAAATATATATCGATATATACATTATTCGAATACATGGTAAATGAGAATCAAATCATTTAAATGCATATAGATATACAAATATATAAGTATATATATCTATTACATATATATACATACATATACATGTGTATGTACATATTTTCAAATTCATATTGAATTCAATTTGATAACCAATGACATTATCTCAGACTGCATGGGAAATCAATCTAAAAGTCTTACAGGTGACCCACTATGGTCATGGCTTGACAAAACATTAAGGAAATATTCAAAAATAGAGCCGACGTCAATAACAAAAAAGAAAGAATGGAAACGTTGGCTGCATGCGAAGAGAATGAGGTAGTTACCATTTTAGAACAAACAATAGTGAGAAGGAAAAAGCATAGAAAACTGGGGAAAATATTCACTAGCAATAGAGAAAAAGTAGAGAATGGGTCATAGTGTTAGAAAAATTGGAGGAAAATATTCATCAAAAGCCTAGGTAATTTGAGAGGTAAATCAGTTATCCTTGAAACAAGAAAGAATTCATTGTTGTTTTGACATACTAAGTTGTGATAGCCACTGTAATTTGTTTAAATATGATAGAAATTTTAAACATGCATTCCTTATGTCTGCATGATACAACCTTGAGCCGATAGTAGTGTCTTATCGACCACCCTCTTGGGTTGCATGGCCTATGACCTGCATGCATAAAAAGCATTTAAGTTGAAGACATAATAGCTAGCTTAAAAAAATAGACCAAGGTTTGGAATCCTTAAGATGCGACTATCACAATTTTTGCACGATATTGCTAGCCTTGGCAAGGCTATCAGAAAATTCATTCTGACTCAATATGTATTTATTTTTTGCCTAAATTTGTAGAGGTTCGAATTTTGAACCCATGGGAAGAGGATTATTCCTCTGATTTTTTCATTTAATTGTTTTGACAATGCTTAAATTCAAATTATATTTCCCTCCATTATCAGGTAGGTTGAGGCTTCTCAACTTCTACATTGTATCAAGTTTGTTGTTGCATTATTATGATTCCACCTGAGTCCTTTAGTGACTCTCATTTGGTTTCTTGTAGACAAAAGTATCTTTCCTTGCTTGTTGTATTTCAGTTCCAGTGTGTTAAATTTAAAGATCACATTGACATGCACAGAAATAAATTGAAATCAAACACAATAACACATTAGATACCCTGGGAAAACCCTCCTCTTGAGGGAGAAAAACCCAGCAACAAATATATCTCTTATATATATGAGCAATGGCAACAAGTTACATTACAAAGAGGCCACACACAAGGCCAAAGATCAGCATCAGTAATGGCTGTAACAACAAAGAACAATCTGCTCTTCCTTGAAACTCAAATCTGCTCTTGATGACTTCACAATCTACTCTTGATGACTTTGCAATCTGTGTTCAAAAAAGAATTGGCTGATTGCTTGTATTATCAAAGGAGATGATTACATTTTATAGAGAAGGTAGAAATATTGTAGACATTAAAAAATGTCTATCTACCTCACCCACTAGCAAACCCACTATCTCCTGTAGTGACCCACTACTAAACCCACTAACTATCCACTAGTAGCCCACTAATTGTCCACTAGCAACCCACTAGCTACCCACTAGCTATCCACTAGCAGCCCACTAGCTATCCACTAGCAGCCCACTAGCTATCCACTAGTAGATTCTCACTAACTATCCACTAGCAGCCCACTAGCTATCCACTAGCTATCCACTAGCAGCCCACTAGCAGATTCCCACTAGCTATCCACTAGCTATCCACTAGTAGCCCACTCACATTAAATATGAGCTGCCCACTAGCAACCCATTCACATTAAATATGAGTTGCCCACTAAGCAGCCCACTAGCTATCCATATAAATAAATAGCCAATAGGCTATATTGATTTATGTCTTCACTCGTGGCTGGAAGGATGAACCCGAAGCTGTTATATCATTAACACTCCCTCTCAGCTAGGGAGAGAACTTCTAGCTACTCAAGAAAAATCACCTCATCATGATGCCCATCACATTGGCTACAACTAGATGTGAAAAGAATAATATCACCTCAGCATGATATTAGATATCGCCTCAACACGATATCAACCATAATGGCTACAACCATACTATGGTGTGTACACATGTTCATCACTTGCATGATGTTGTCACCTCAACATGACACTCACAAGTACAAGATGTGTCATGGAGTCTCACACATGACATCCACCATGACTCAGGCTCAGAGGATGGAAACAAGGGCTTACACCTCAAATTTCTCCGTCTCAAAGAAAAATGCATTAACAAGGGCTTTCACCTCAAATTCCTCCATCTCAGAAGAAAATGCATTAACAAGGGCTTGCACCTCAAATTCCTCCGTCTCAGAGGAAAATGCATTAACAAGGGATTGCACCTCAAAATCCTCTGTCTTAGAGGAAAATGCATTAACAAGGGCTTGCACCTCAAATTCCTCTGTCTCAAAGGAAAATGCATTAACAAGGGCTTGCACCTCAAATTCCTCTGTCTCAAAGGAAAATGCATTAACAAGGGCTTTCACCTCAAATTCCTCCATCTCAGAGGAAAATGCATTAACAAGGGCTTGCACCTCAAATTCCTCCATCTCAAAGGAAAATGCATTAACAAGGGCTTGCACCTAAAATTCATCCATCTCAGAGGAAAATGCATTAACAAGGGATTTCACCTCGAACTTTTCTCACAAAGAAGAACTCATTAAAAAGGTGCACTGATACTGAGACTCTTTCTCAGTTAAGGCTAGATTCTCCACCATACCAAGCTTATCTCGAAAGTACACAAACTTGATTCTAGAGAGAGGCTTGGTGAGAATGTCTGTCGTTAGCTGATCAATGCGGATATACCTCAATTGTATAGCTTTCCATAGTACCATATCTCTGATATAGTGGTACTTGATCTCAACATGCTTGGTTTTGTCATGGAACACAAGATTGACAAATAGATTCATGCAACTCTGATTATCACAATGAATGATAGTAGGCTCCATTGATTTTCCAAACAATCCTGGAAGGAGCTTACGAATCCATACTACTCGAGTTTCCATACAAGCTGCAATGTATTCTGCCTTGGCTGTACTCAATGCTACAGATGACTGCTCCCTGCTGCACCAGGATATCATAGCAAATCCAACCTAAAGAATATCTCAATCCATATCCAACTGTGCCACACAAGTATCTCAGGATATGCTTTGCTACAACAAGATTACCATCTTCAAGCTCAGCAGGCTCCCTTTGAATCTTCAAGCACTCGCATCAACCTTGTAACCTCTTCATCCAAGATTGCCTACAACTTTGACTTAGATAATTGTTTTCGAGTGCACACCTCTGGTACTATAGAGAGTTTAGGATAGACCTCCTCGACCTCAACCTAGATCTCACTATTCTGAATAGGTTTACGGAGCTACCAATGACAAATCTAGATGACAGTCTTGAGCAATTATGATCTCAATAGCTAAAGGGGTCTTCTAAGGATTTAGCACCTAGCTTTGCAATACTGTAATCTTCACTTCTTCTCAGTGAGTTACAAAACTCCCTCTTAACCCTTGCTTCAAAGATTGCAAGGAAGACTTCTGGAAGTGAACTCCCTCTAGCCACCAACTCAGTCCCATGGCTGCAAGTTCTGACTTCACGCTTGATCATTTCTTTGGTCGGCATGACTTCCTCACAAGATGCCTCAAAATTTTCATCACTAAGCAATCTCTCAACACCTTCTGCTCTTAGATCTGTCTTGGAAGCATTTTAGAGAGAGATTACTAACTATTTATAACTACCCCAAAGAAATATCAATTCTAGAAGAATACAAGATTCACTATCCCAATGTATAGCACAATTACATAAGAATTTATAAACAAAATCAAAAACACGAATAAAGAAATCAACCTATAAGTGAAAATATGTAGCAAATATCAAAAGATCAGAATGAAGGGATAAAGAACTTATCTTCATTGAATTTTGATATAACTCTTTCTTCCACCTTTTACTCCTCTCGAGAGTGCTAAACTCAGCACAACAAAAGACAATCTGCACAACTATAAATTTCTTGCATGCATTATGCAGTTAGCATGTAGAACCAACCCTCTCCAAGAGTCAAGGCTCTATCACAAACCATGCATAAGAGAATGATATCGATGTGAACAACCAATCACAATCAAAATTTTAGATCTCCTTTCATTTCTGAGTCACACTCAGAAATCTTCACAAGTAGCATGAATAATAACGTCCCATGTGGCTTTTTCCAGACTTCACATTTCACTTAGACTGCTTGAATCTAATCGTATCTTTTCTTGGACCTTCTCTGATACCATGTTAAATTTAAAGATCAGATTGACATGCATAGAAATAAATTGAAATCAGACACAATAACACAACAGATACCCTGGGAAAACCTTCCTCTTGAGGGAGAAAAACCCAACAAAAAATACATCTCTTATATATATGAGCAATGGTAACAAGTTACATTACAAAGAGGCCACACATAAGGCCAAAGATCAGCATCAGCAATGGCTGTAACAACAAAGAACAATCTGCTCTTCCTTGAAACTCAAATCTGCTCTTGATGACTTCACAATCTACTCTTGATGACTTTGCAATCTGTGTTCAGAAAAGAATTGGCCGATTGCTTGTATTATCAAAGGACATGATTACATTTTATAGAGAAGGTAGAAATATTGTAGACATTAAAAAATGTCTATCTACCTCACCCACTAGCAAACCCACTATCTCCTGTAGTGACCCACTACTAAACCCACTAACTATCCACTAGTAGCCCACTAATTGTCCACTAGCAACCCACTAGCTACCCACTAGCTATCCACTAGCAGCCCACTAGCTATCCACTAGTAGATTCCCACTAACTGTCCACTAGCTATCCACTAGCAGCCCACTAGCAGCCCACTAGCAGATTCCCACTAGCTATCCACTAGCTATCCACTAGTAGCCCACTCACATTAAATATGAGCTGCCTACTAGCAACCCATTCACATTAAATATGAGTTTCCCACTAAGCATCCCACTAGCTATCCATATAAATAAATAGCCAATAGGCTATATTTATTTATGTCTTCACTCGTGGCTGGAAGGATGAACCCGAAGCTGCTATATCATTAACACAGTGTTCTACCATTGCTTCTTTGCAACACTCATCTCATTGTAGGGGCGTTTTGTCCCACTAGGTTTTCCTTAATTGCCTCATTATTGCATTTGTAAATGGGTACTTGATTAGGCTTTGTTTTTTAGACTTATATTTTGCATAATAATCTACTTTTTTAGTCTCCCTAAGTTGCACTTATGGGGTTTGTTAGTGTAATTAAATAATCAATAAATTCTTTTTCTATGAATAATAAACAATGTTTCTTATTATGGATGCCCTCAATCAGAGGAGTGAAAAAATGTATAAATTTAATTTAATTTTAACCATGAGAATCGATCCTTATGATCGATAGGATATTCCCTTGAGCAAGATACAGACATAATTTTCCAAGTGTAAGCCTGAATACGATCCATGATCAATAGGAAACAAAGACCCAGTCCTGTAAGGGGTAGTCACTCCCAAAGTGACTAGTGTATGCTTGGTTAAGGCCTTGAGAGATAAGGGTTAAGCTAGGAACCCTGTCTAAATTTTGAGTTAAAATCCCTTGACCACATGGTTTCCAGTTTTCAATTTGACAAGTATGTTGAATCAGTTTTCATTGTAAATCCTTATGTATATTTACTCATGAAATTTTAAATATTAATTATGTTATTGAAATTGATGAACAATGGGTCACATTTTGTTAGCCTAATTTGTTAGAAGAAATTAAATTCCTTTACTTGTATTTAATGATAGTCAAGATAATTGTAGGCAATGTTTTACTGGGAAGTTAGCATTATTTTCATTCTCTATTCATTGAGATAAAACTCTGATTCTATTTTCAAATAGCAAATAATAATTTGAAACGATATTATTTAGCATCATAATAGTTTGAGTAACTAAAAATTAGTGTATGTTTTTTTGGAAAGATGACTATTTTATGTCATAAAATGCATTTGTTTAGTCTAAAATAGTACATATTATTGATGTAACAGTGAATTTTTAGTTGCAAACAACACTTAATTGTTGTGAAGTTAACTTTGTAGCTGAAAATAGTACTTATTTTGTTCAAACAATGAATTTTCATATGTAAATAGCTTGTGTTTATGACTATTTGGTAGGAAATAGTACTTATTTTGTTTAAACAATGAATGTTTATATGTAAACAACTTGTTTTATGATTGTTTAGTAGAAAAAAGTACTTATTCTATTCAAACAACAAATGTTCATATGTAAACAATTTGTTTCATGATTACATTTAATAGGAAACATCACTTGTTCTATTTAAACAATGAATGTTCTTATGTAAACAACAATGTTAGAATAACACAGTTGTAAGAATGCAATAACAGTATATGTGAAACTTTAGCATAGACTTGTTTTGATTCATTATTTTTGACAAAGAAATGTCAAATGGAATACTATTTTCTAATTGCAATCTGAATTAATGATTATATTAGAATGTATGCACAACTTTAACATTAGTAGGCACATATGTGTGTATGCACATAGACTTCATCTATGTTAGTTCATCTATGTAAACAACAATGTTAGAATAACACAGTTGTAAGAATGCAATAATAGTATATGTGAAACTTTAGCATAGACTTGTTTTGATTCATTATTTTTGACAAAGAAATGTCAAATGGAATACTATTTTCTAATTGCAATCTAAATTAATGATTATATTAGAATGTATGCACAACTTTAACATTAGTAGGCACATATGTAGTCATAAGAATGGTATAACTGATTGAAGAATTACTCTACTAATTCATAAATCTGAATTCATTCTATTAGAGAGTTAAATAGAATATGACTCTTCTATTGAAGCTTGAGTGAAAGAATATTCTAAATGGAATAGTGATACCTAAGTTGACTAGAGCACCTAAGGATAGATGCTGCTAGAGGGTAAATAGTTGTTATCTGATGTTTAGTAGAAGTTACCTTCTAGGACGGGTGTCAAAATGGATTTCAAAGAGTATAGGTTTTCTTTACTAGAACTTATTGTTTGTTGTTGTTGCAACACATTTATTATGCTTGGACAAGCAATTTAGTTCATTATGCATGTATGAACTCTATGATTTCACTCTCTTCTTGCATTTTCTTTTCGAACTTGTAGATATAAATTGCATGTTGATGTATAGGCATGCACTAGATTCAACCTTGCCAATTGTTCTCATGCTAAACTTTCCATGCAGGGTTGGGAATTCTTCAAGTCAGAAGAATACCAAGCAAGTGTATGCTTCATGGTTGGGCGGTAAAGTGCTTCAACCATGTTCTCATCCACTAGTGGAGGTGAGCATTGAAGAAGAACCATAGTTTTTCATAAGACTATTTTGGTCTAAAATGAACTTGATGTAATACTCTTATGTACTTGATGAAAAGTGTACAAGGTAATGAATTTGTGGCCTTATGAGCCTAGTCAAACCTGATATTGTAATTTGACTTTTGAATTGAATATATGAATCTTTGACTCATTTTAAATGGACATGTGTAGCTATGATTGACTTTAGCCACTAGTTATGTCTTTTTTATTTGGAGTATATTCATGTGTAATTTAGAATAATATTAACTAAGTAATAATTTTGAATGGGTTATTACATTAATTCATTTTCAATTTAGTTTATTAGTATTTTTCATCAAACACAGTACTATTGGAATGAATTGTGCAAGTACTTTGCTTATTTTTTATTAATAAATTAGTTGAAAACCAATTAAAAAAATAATATTTTAAGTTGTATGAGGAAAAAAATCTAAAATAACATGCAAGTTTTTTAATTTTATAAATTTTCCTAAATATTTTTTGTCAATGTGACTGGCTAAAAAACTTTGAATGTTATGGGAGGATTTCTAGGAGCAAGATTGGCATTTTTTTTGGAAATGTGAATAAAAACAAGTTTTTGATTTAAAGCTCATAGTGTTGGGGATTTTTAACGTCGGCTGGCATGTAACGCCCGTCGTGCAAACCCCAGAGAACACACACATAATGTGAATAATTTTTTTTTTAATAATAAAAGTATCATGTAACAACATTAAACCATAATCACATAACATAACACATAACATTAATACACTTGGCTCTCTGGGGCACGCGATGTTACATTGCATCCACAAAACAAAATAAAGATAACGAAAACAACATAACCATTTAATTTATGAAAACCATAAACAATGATACAACTGATAACCATGATGCGAGTATGATAACCTCGCATAATTACATCCATGATAAATCTTTTAACAAGATCCGAATCAAACCTAACTATTACATCATTGTTTGAATATTACATTACAATCTTCTTTGATACAAGAATTACATTGAATTTCCCCAACATGGGAATAGATACAAGAATAATGAACATGAAGTACAACTGATCACTGGAACATCTGCACTGCGGAAAGCTGAGAAGACAAGACGCTGATGGGGAACCCAACGGGTGCGGAGCACGTTCCACCCAACCATGTGAATTACAAGTAACTCACCCCCCGTGCTCAGAGGTGACGAGGAAGTGAATCCGACCATGAATGTCAACCGACTCAACAACAACATGATACAAAACAAGTACCACCCAAGTAAGCAATGCAAAACCATTAACGTACTCAAATCACATAACAAATAAAGCCAAGAACTCATTACGATGACATGAAGTACTAACACTAACAATCATGAATCAAATCACAAGAATTCAAAGAAACATCATAAAGAGATAACATCCAGAGGCAACAACACAAACAACAAGGGTGTCAAGTGGAGAGTGTCATCGCATAGCTCTCATGGGATTATCCTGGCCCTTCCTCCAACTGAGGCGTCGGCACCCATCTATGGATATCCTGGCCCTTCCTCCTAACTGAGGCGCCGGCACCATAGGGTAGCTAATGCGGAGCCAATAGTCTCTCATGCGGACGGGACTATGACTATGCCGACCACGGCCTTCTCAGTCTATCACTAGTCTAAGGTAGCCCTAATGCATAGCCGAGGAATCCAATGTTTTATTATCTTGTGTTTTTAAACTACCCAACCCCCTAAATCTATTATTTAGGTTATCACTTGTTTAGCTTACTCTTTCGTGGGTTATCCTGAGCCCTTCCTCATCCTGAGGCGCCGGCGCCCACGAAGAGCCACTCTCCCTCCTATGACCCCTAACATATCTCAAGTAGGAAAGGGTTGAACTAAATCGTAAAAAAAAAAAAAAACATAATACTCGAGTCCACACACGCGAGGCAATATTCTTCTCGCAACAACCTATAACAAACTATCATAAGAACACGTTCAACCCTTCCAAGCATAAATCATTAAGCTTCAAAACCAAAGATGTAAATAATACGAAGACAACTTCAAAACTAAACATGCCTCTGGAACAAAGTTTTCACAGATCAAAACAGTTCCCACATCGACAACACTAAACCAAGCAAACCATAACATCAAAAGAAACTCAGATTACATTTGCAAGGTTGCACTAATAAATTTGATTCCAACCCCGATTGCATAATTAAATGCGATTGTCTCAAACAAGTTCACAATCACAATTAAAGGCTAAATCTTATCTATCATTTTTGTTTAATCAAAACAATAGTTACACAGTGCTCATTTTAAATGTGTATATATAAAAAAATTTGCTTATTTATAAACAAGATTGTACATTCAAAAACAATACAAAACTGCATCCTTAAAATATAATAAATTACATTAAAATAAAATTATTATTATCCATTTTGACTAAATAATCATTGCATAAACTGATTTTAAATTTACTTATAAAAATCTAATTATAATTATATTTTGAGAATTATAATTATATTTTAAAAAAAACATAATATATATATATATATATATATATACATATACATATATATATATATATAATAAAAATAAACAAAAAAAATCAAAAAAAAACATATATTAAATAACATATAAAAAAAAAACAACGAAATTTAAAAAAAAAGGGCCGGACGCAGTACACAGAGGACTGCGCACAGCAGTCCGCGGACTGCTGGGCGCAGTCCCCACAACATGGAGGGGCAGGGGAAAGGTACAAACCTTTCCCCCCCACATAATAACAAACAAAAATAAACTTTTATTAAATGCAATAAGGAAAAACTTGATTTATAATGTATTTCGATTTCATAAAAAGAAAACACAGACACAAAGGACGCGGATTTCATTCGCACCACTCCGCACGGATCACGAAATTAAAATTTAAGAACAGGGAGTAATTCGTCCGATCCATTCCATATAAATAAATTTTAAACAAAATAAAAAGATTTTCAATAGAGGTTATATATATATATTATATTCAATAAAATATATATACAGATTTTTGAGCACAGGAATACAATTTTCTGTGTTTATACAGAATCAAATAAACTACAGAGCAAAGAATACTCCACCCATACACATATATACAAACCCTCAAATGTATATTTATTTTTTTTAATAAGGAAATTATTTTTCTCTAAATGCTAATATTGATAATCTGTATGTTTCAGAAGATTGGAGTTTTTGTTTTGACAACATCTGGAACAGTGTAATAACTTTAATTTTCTTTGTTTTCTAGTCTAATAATTTGCCCTAGTTTGCAATCAACAGAAGTTTTCTATATTCGCAAGAATCATTTTTAATAAAATCTATTTTTTCTTTTTTTGAAGCAAACAGAACACAGAAAAGGGTATGAGAAGAGAACAACGAGAGGAACCTGGAATCCAATGCAAATTTGAAGACGCCTGCTTGACTCTGATGCCCTTGATCCCGATTCCAATCCTTGGTCCAGAACGAACTCAACAATCACTTGAGCAACTTCAACTTTCTGATCTTCTCTGTGTGTGTGTGTGAGAACCCCTCAAAAATTCATAATTAAATAAAATATATTGCTCATTCTTCAACACTCTCCAAAAATCCAAGATTAAAAGAAAAAAATCAATTCTTTAAAACTAGCTTTTTCCCAACTCTCAATTCCTATTGGCTCACACTGTCTTTTTATTCTTTTATTGCTTTAATTCCTGTTTTACAACTTTTCTTGCACCTCACATTACCTATTTATTTTAAATAAATTATTCACATAATTATCCACCACCAATTTACTTGATTAAAATAATTAAGCTATATTTAATATTTAATTATTATTTAATTACAATATATGATTTTCAAAATAATTAAATTATTTAAATATTTAAATTCCATTAAATCCAACATTAAAATGAATAATTTATTTCAATCATTAAGATAAATCATAACTATAAATGCCCTCATAAATAAAATAAGACAAAACACATAACACAACAGACAATGACGACAATTACACAAAATCAACTATACCACACAAATGAGACGACCTGACATCATGGAACGGGAGGACTTCATCGTCACTTCTGTATCAACATTTATCCGTTGGGTTATTTGGTGCTCGCCCTGTCCTGCCGAAGCAGGTGGAATCGAGACTTATACCTGCAATCCTGCATACAAACAAAGTTGTGTACATGTGCATATAAACATATATATATCAAATCATTAAAACAAGTTACTGCATTGTGAGAAGGAATTGCAACATAACAGGGCACTCGCAAACGAGTGATGCTAAATTGACCTTCGTCACACCTATTCTAACAATTATAGCATAGTCAAAGAATTACATTTCTAACTAACAATCACCTCCTAACATATTAATTTAAATCATTGCATCATATCACAATTCATAAAATTAACAGATATAATCAACCATAATGTCATATAAAGTAATCATGTCCAAAATGAAATAACATCGTCTAGCATCTAAACTAACCATATCAAACAATAGCAGCATCATCATAGTATCTGACTAACCACATCAATAATAACAGTACCATCATAGTATCTGAGCATCAAAACAAAACATAAAACCATTGAGTCCATCTAGCAACCAGGAGGGTTATTACATCCTCCCCCCCTTAAATACGGCTTACTCCTGTAAGCCCGAAAACAAGTATGGGTAGGATTCTCGCATACGGGAAGCATCCTCCCAAGTCGCTGAAGCCTCATCATTAGGATCCCACTGGACCCTCACCTGCTCAATATCCCTGCCTCTGAGTACGAGCCTCCTGTGCTGCACCACGGCCACGGGCTCTAGAGCTAGTTGCCCGTCCTCGACCTGTAGAGCATTCCAATCAAGAACATGAGTAACATCCGGAAAGTAAGGCCTAAGAGCGGATACATAGAAGACGTGGTGAATCCGCGGCCGGACTAGGTGGCAATGTGCGGTGATGAGCAACGGGGATATCGCTCCAACACCTCAAAGCGGACCCGCGAAGCGGGGTGCAAGCTTAGAACCCTTTCCGCAGATAGGGCTCTTAGAGGGCGAACTCACGAAACCTCTATCTCTGCGCGGCGTGATCTACCTGTGTGCATCGGTAAAATTCTTCACGCGCCTATCTTGAGAACGCTGCGGATGTCGAATCACGGCTTCTGTTGCTCCATGTGCTGAAACATCTCGAGGTCAAAGCGGAACCACGGTCCTCCTAATAGATCCCAACTCAAAGGGAGTGCGACAGGGCGTCATACAAAGGCACGAAATGGAGCCATGCCAATCCCGAGCGCGTGTATTATTATAGGAAAACTCAATAAATGTAGGTAGTCTTCCCCAGCGGGCTGGCGGTCCGCTGACATACATCCCGGAAGCATATCCTCGAGCACGATTAACTCTTCGATTCGACCATGTCACCGGGGATGGTGGCGAACTAAAATTCCAACTTAGTCCCTAAGGGGCCATTTGAAGATGTCCATAATGCAGAAGTGAATACCGGATCTCTGTCAGAAATGATCCTGCGCGGTATCCCATGTAATCTAACAATATCCTCCATGAACACCCTAGCCACCACTGAAGCAGTATATGAAGATCGAATAGGAGAGAAATGAGCTACCTTGGTCAACCTGTCAACAGTGACCATGATAGCGTCGTGTCGCCTGGAAGACATAGGCAACCCGACTATAAAATCCATAGAAATGATGTCCCACTTCCACTCTGGAACAAGATGCGGCTGCAACAAGCCTGCCGGATGATGATGCTCGGCCTTCACTCTCTGACACTCGAGGCACCTAGCCACAAAATCAGCAATGTCACGCTTCAATCCTGCCCAAAAATATAGTGCACGAAGATCAGCGTACATCTTCTTAACTCCTGGGTGTGCTGAATAAGGAGCTCTATGAGCTTCCGTCAGAATAAGGGTACAAAGACCCTCTGGAGGAGGTACATACATACGGCCTGCATAGCGCAAAACACCATCTGAATCCAAAGAATACCCTGCAAATTTACCTTCTAAGGCTCTACCCGACTCAATCTCTGCCTTCACTGCTTTATACCAATCATCAGAAGAAAGAGCTGCAACAATCTGACTCCTCAAATCAACCTCAAGAGTCAAAGCGGATAGCTCATGCCTACGTCTGCTCAAAGCATCTGCTACAACATTCTCCTTACCCTGAATATACTTCACCTCAAAGTCGTACTCACACAAAAATTCCATCCACCTTCTCTGTCTTGCATTCAAGTTCGGCTGCGTGAAGATGTACTGTAGACTACGGTGGTCTGTATGCAACTCGAACCGATGCCCAAGGAGAAAGTGCCTCCACCTCACCAAGGCATGCACAACTGCGGCTAACTCCAAATCGTGAGTGGGGTAATTAAGTTCATGGTCCTTCAGTTTCCGTGACTCATAAGCAATCACTCGACCTTCCTGCATCAACACAGCCCCTAAACCTTCCAAAGAAGCATCTGTACAAACAACAAAATCACCTGCCGGATCAGGAACTGCCAAGATTGGAGCACTAGTCAACTTATCCTTCAGAGTCTGGAAAGCTAACTGACATTGATCGGACCAAAGAAATTTCTTTCCCTTCCTCTGCAAAGAGGTGATAGGATGAGCCAACCTAGAAAACCCCTGAACAAACCGCCTATAATAACCTGCAAGTCCCATGAAGCTGCGAATCTCTGAGACATTGGTGGGTGCGGGCCAATCCACAATGGCCTGAATCTTTGCAGGATCAACTGAAATTCCCTCACCGGAAATCACATGGCCCAAATACTGAACTTCAGTCTCATAAAAGTCACACTTTTTGAGATTAGCAAACAACTGATTATCCCTTAAGCACTGCAATACCTGCTTTAGATGTTCTTCATGTTCCTCCATCGACCTAGAATAGATCAGGATGTCATCGAGAAACACTAGAACGAATTTATCCAAGTATGTACGGAAGACTCCATTCATTAGACTCATAAAGACTGAAGGTGCATTCGTTAACCCGAACGGCATCACAGTGAACTCGTAATGTCCGTATCGAGTTCGAAATGCTGTTTTGTGAATATCTGCATCTGCAATCCTCAACTGGTGGTATCCCGATTTGAGATCTATCTTAGAGAACACCTTTGCCCCTTTTATCTGATCGAAGAGATCGTCAATCCTGGGCAATGGATATCGGTTCTTCACTGTTACCTTATTCAACTGTCTGTAGTCAATACACAAGCGAAGAGAACCATCCTTCTTTTTCACAAATATCACAGGTGCTCCCCAAGGAGAAACACTTGGGCGGATAAAGCCCTTGGCCAACAATTCTTCCAACTGAAGACGGAGTTCCTGTAGTTCCTGTGTTGTCATCCGATATGGAGCTCGAGATATGGGCTCGGCTCCAGGTACCAGATCAATCCGGAAATCCACATCTCGCTTAGGCGGCATACCAGGAATCTCCTCTGGAAACACATCAGAAAAACCCTTAAGAAGGGGGTAATCATCCAATGACAACCCCTGACTATCCTCAGATTCCAAGTCACTCACAGATACTGCAAATAGCTGACAACCCTGTCGGAAGTGCCTTTTGAGCTGCATGGCAGAGATCATACGTAATGAGATGGGCCTCTGAATACCCAAGATCTCCACCTCCTTACCAGAGTCATCAGTGCACCTTACTGCCTTTCGACGACAGTCAATCATAGCACGATGTGCACTCAACCAATCCATGCCTAAGACAATATCATAAGAACCGAGTGGCAGAATTCTGAGGTCCACCTTGGTTGACATTTCACCTATACCCAAATTACAATCCTGCACAAGTTCCTCTACCACAACCCTGGACCCAGATGCTAGTTCAACATGCCATTTTACGCCTTGACTAATTGCCACCAAACCACATCGCTCAACAACTAAAGGTGATATAAAGGAATCAGAAGCACCCGAATCAAAAAGTATAGAAATGCTAGAATTATTCAACACACCTGATGCCTCAACCACTGTGTTCTGATGGACTGCCTGACGATTATCCACTGAAGCAAACACACGATGAGATCTCCCTGCATCACCTACTGTCGGCTCTGATGCTGCTGGCCTCTGATTAAATCCGGAGGTGTTCTTCTGAGGACACATCCTAGCAATATGCCCCGGCTGTCCACAAGAGAAACACCCAGTGCCTCTGCCAAAACCTCTGCCCCCTGATGGAGCATTTGACTGCTGAAAACTCCCACGAGTCGGTGCTGACTGGAAGCTAGGTGCAGGCTGTACAAAACGTTCCTGTCGAACCCGGTTCCTGCTCCGATCCCTGCGAAACTGAGAATTGCCACCCTGTTGAGATTGATTGTATTTCTGTTTTGACTGCTGCTGCTGAGGCTGCTGCTGCTGATAACCCCCTTTCGAGGGTGGGTACCTGTTCTTGGAAGATCCTGCTCCCTGTGACTGCCCCCCATGAGCAACATAACCAGGTGCGGGTGTGCTACCAATCTGTACTCCGATGTGACCACCCAAAGCCATGGCCAAATTCTCCTCTACTAAGCGAGCCTTCTCCACTGCCATCTCCATCGTCTTCGGCTCGAAGACTCGTACACCACCACTGATGCGGGCATTTAAGCCCCGAACAAAATGCTGCACTAACATGCCCTCATCGTGGCTAATCCCTGCATACTGCTTCAACTCATAGAAGCGCCTCTCATACTGCTCCACTGACATAGACAACTGCTTGAGATCGTGAAACTCGTCAGCCCTGCGTTGCCTCCAATGGTCTGAGAGGAAACGAGCTCTGAACCTATCTAGGAACAACTCCCAAGTAACCATACTGAGATCAAGATGCAGTTTCTGTTCCTCAAGGTGCCACCAAGTAGACGCGAAGCCTCGCAAGTGCATAACTGCGCACCGAGCCTTGGTATTGCTACCGTAGGGGTGCATGGCGAAGCAACGGTCTAAGTCAATTAACCAGGTCTCCGCCTCAAGACCTCCTCCAGAACCATCAAAAGTGGGAGGGTGTGCCCTCATCAGATCCCTCATATGGCCTGCTATGACTGCATCTGGAACCACATCTGTATCCCTGCGCCTCGGAGACCTCTCTCTCTCCCTCTCCACCTGGTGTACCTCATCTGGCCTGGGTCCCAATCGGTCAAGAATCTCGCCAAGTATGTACTGTAACTGACCGTCTAGACCTGGCGGTGCTGGATTCTGGCCACCTGATGGAACGCTATGAAGACTCTGCTGTTCCTCATGCTCAGAGCCATGGGAACTAGGAACTGAGGGGCTTCGCCGGTTTGCTCCACGTCCGGCACCACGGCCTCTTCCACGACCACGTCCTCTACCTCGAGGCATAGTTCTGCGCCATAAGATAAAGTACGACATGAGCACAAGAGTTGCACAAATGGTAACCTAATGGACTACACTACCCAAAGACCCTAGCGTTTGCAACCTTGGCTCTGATACCAAGTTGTAACGCCCGTCGTGCAAACCCCAGAGAACACACACATAATGTGAATAATTTTTTTTTTAATAATAAAAGTATCATGTAACAACATTAAACCATAATCACATAACATAACACATAACATTAATACACTTGGCTCTCTGGGGCACGCGAGGTTACATTGCATCCACAAAACAAAATAAAGATAACGAAAACAACATAACCATTTAATTTATGAAAACCATAAACAATGATACAACTGATAACCATGATGCGAGTATGATAACCTCGCATAATTACATCCATGATAAATCTTTTAACAAGATCCGAATCAAACCTAACTATTACATCATTGTTTGAATATTACATTACAATCTTCTTTGATACAAGAATTACATTGAATTTCCCCAACATGGGAATAGATACAAGAATAATGAACATGAAGTACAACTGATCACTGGAACATCTGCACTGCGGAAAGCTGAGAAGACAAGACGCTGATGGGGAACCCAACGGGTGCGGAGCACGTTCCACCCAACCATGTGAATTACAAGTAACTCACCCCCCGTGCTCAGAGGTGGCGAGGAAGTGAACTCGACCATGAATGTCAACCGACTCAACAAAAACATGATACAAAATAAGTACAACCCAAGTATGCAATGCAGAACCACCAACGTACTCAAATCACATAACAAATAAAGCCAAGAAATCATTACGATAACATGAAGTACTAACACTTAACAATCATGAATCAAATCACAAGAATTCAAAGAAACATCACAAAGAGATAACATCCAGAGGAAACAACACAAAGCAACAAGGGTGTCAAGTGGAGAGTGTAATCGCGCCAGCTCTCATGGGATTATCCACGGCCCTTCCTCCAAGCTGGCGTCGGTACCCATCTATGGATATCCACGGCCCTTCCTCTAAGCGAGGCGCCGGCACCATGGGGTATGTCACGAACCCGATAGTCTCTCAATAGAGACGGGACTATGACTATGCACCCGACCACGGCCTTCTCGATCTATCACTAGTCACAGGTAGCCCTAATGCATAGCCCAGGAATCAATGTTTTATTATCTTGTGTTTTAACTACCCAACCCCTAAATCTATTATTTAGGTTATCACTTGTTTAGCTTACTCTTTAGGTAGGTTATCACAGGCCTTACCTCATCACGAAGGCATACGAAAACGCTCTCCTCCTATGACCCCTAACATATCTCAAGTAGGAAGAGGGTTGAACTAAATAAAGTAAAAAAAAAACATAATACTCGAGTCCACACACGCGAGGCAATATTCTTCTCGCAACAACCTATAACAAACTATCATAAGAACACGTTCAACCCTTCCAAGCATAAATCATTAAGCTTCAAAACCAAAGATGTAAATAATACGAAGACAACTTCAAAACTAAACATGCCTCTGGAACAAAGTTTTCACAGATCAAAACAGTTCCCACATCGACAACACTAAACCAAGCAAACCATAACATCAAAAGAAACTCAGATTACATTTGCAAGGTTGCACTAATAAATTTGATTCCAACCCCGATTGCATAATTAAATGCGATTGTCTCAAACAAGTTCACAATCACAATTAAAGGCTAAATCTTATCTATCATTTTTGTTTAATCAAAACAATAGTTACACAGTGCTCATTTTAAATGTGTATATATAAAAAAATTTGCTTATTTATAAACAAGATTGTACATTCAAAAACAATACAAAACTGCATCCTTAAAATATAATAAATTACATTAAAATAAAATTATTATTATCCATTTTGACTAAATAATCATTGCATAAACTGATTTTAAATTTACTTATAAAAATCTAATTATAATTATATTTTGAGAATTATAATTATATTTTTAAAAAAAACATAAATATATATATACATATATATATATATACATATACATATATATATATATATAATAAAAATAAACAAAAAAAATCAAAAAAAAACATATATTAAATAACATATAAAAAAAA
>VDFB02051606.1:0-32011 GCA_007258455.2 Sequoia sempervirens | reverse complement strand
ATGGGTCTTAGCCTTAGATAAATCTTTTTGCGGTTGCTCCTCTGGTGGCTGCCCCTCCTCAGCATGTACTGACCTTTCCGCTTCCTCCCCAACATCCTTTAATTGCCGTGCCACCTCCTCCTCAAGGTCCTCATCAAATGTCTGGATGATCTCCTTGGCACCTGAGCCATCCTCTTCATCTCCGCTCCTAGAAGAGCCTGTCTCCTCTCCCTCATAGACCACCCTGTCGATGGTTCGGTGCTCGTACTCGGGGTGTTCGTGATACTCGTCAGCCTCCTCCTCAATAGACTTCGAGACTTCCTGCTCTCACTCCTCCAACTCTTTTGATATTTGCATTGTGGCTTCCATGGCTGGTGGCCCTGTTGGCGGTTGTGAAGGCTGAGCCATCGCGAGGACTTGGGCGAGGGCAGCTTGGAGAGTTGGATTCATCAATATTTGGGAGAGCTCAGGGGGAAGGTTCTGCATATGTTTGGTAAGGGCCTCAGGCATGGCGGCGACAGGAATGGGCGATGTTATTGTAGCCAGAGGGAGGGATGTAATGGGTGACATGGGAGCAGAAGGAGAAGGGGGAGTGGTCATGCCAGAAGAGGAATCAACGTTAATTATTGACTCGGCCGGGGGGGAAGGGGCAAGATGGACAGAAATGTCTACCGCCGGCGGAGATGCGGCGACCATAGCTTGGGAGGCGGGTGGTGCAATAGGAGGGGCAGGGAGAGCAGAGGGAGATTGTAATTCTATTGTAGCCACTGTCTGTTTGAGCCTCTTGGGAGATGAGCCTCCCGTTTCTTTCATTGCTTGCTCCTTGGGGTCCGCAGACTGTGCTGTCTCTGTTCCCTTTCTCTTCTGGGACCTAGTGACCGAAGGAGATTTGGAGGTCTCACTAGTTGATGCGGTGGCGGCAACGTCCTCCATAGTACCTGGCTCGCTTTTGAGCCCTTCATATGTCAGGATTACTCCTTGCCGCTTTAGGTGTGCCACCTGCCCATCGACCCACTCCTTAGTACGAGTTATGATTGGTTGGGTGATGGTGTCTAGGTCATCGACCTCTTGCTCATCCCAATCAATGGAGGGGATTGTTAGGTTGGCAACTGCAGGGTACCTTGGGTGCATGATTGTAGACTCATCCTCCTCAACCTGATTCGACACTGGGAATGGCTGCACCCTTCTCAAGAACTGCACGGTCATGCGCATGTAGTGCCTTGTGCGGACCTCTTTGTCATCTTTGCAATCTGCCCAGAAATCCTCAATGTGGTGTTGGTGGGCGTACGCCGGCCCCAGTGCCTTCGTGACATGGCCGTGTGGGTCCATCTGTGGGCGCGCGGTGTACCAGTCAAAATGATATTCTTTAAGCTCCTTCTCGGAATTGCTGGTACATTGGAAGTCTGTAGTCGATACAGGCCCTGGCTGAGGGTCATGGGATAGGGGATCCCTGCTACATGCTTGTTGCCAAAGACGGTCTGGATGTGCTGGAGCTGCCGAGATAGCTCCAGAAGGATGATCATGTCATTTGGATACCGCGGCAACTTATTTGGCCGTTTCGTGAAACCCTGGGCCCGGATGTAGGTAAACTTGGGGAACTGGATGAACAGGAAGGCATATTCTTTTAAAAGCGCCCTGGTGCTGTGGGAGACCCTCCTCTCGAAGTCTCCGGCGATCAATCTGATGATGTGGCCAATGAAGGCGTCGTTGACCCGGCAGTACTCCTTAAAGTTGCGGTATTGGAGTTGAGGATATTTGTCAAACTGCTTGAGCCCTCGTTTGTGTCCTTGATCTGGTGCCACAAATAACCCGCTGTATTGTCTTTGACCTGCCAGGGAGTAGACGAGGTAGGAGGTCATGTAAAACTTAGAACTCTTCTTGATGTTGACAAACTACTCATGGAAGCAGTTGCTAATGATACCTCCCCAGTCGAATGAGACCTTGGTGTTAACATCCTCATTCCCCCGCAGGATCTGCTCAATGTAGTAGACCATCCACTCTTGGAAGTAGGCGGCTGCTGGGAGACCCATGACCCTGCTCAACATAGTTACCAGGTCATGGTATTCTTCGTGGAAATCGCTACGGAAGAGTTCGTGGGGAACCTTCGCAGCGCTGCCCCGTTTCTCCTTAAGCCAAATGAGGTTGATTGATTTCTTACACCCTGACGGATTAGCATCCCACGTTGCTTGGCACTGCTCCAATGAGGGGACCTCCATATGTGGGAACGTGGGAATGTGAAATGTTTTCGTGATTCCTTCTGGCGACATGTCGGCGAGGATGTTCCCCTCCTTGTCCACAATTGTTCTAGTGTCTGTTTGATAGGCTTCTCGGCAAGCCATCACTAGTTCGGGTGCCACCAGAGAGGGAGGGAAACCAGCGGCCTTGGCGATTCCACTCTGCCTTATTAGTCTGGCATTCTTCATTGTAGGGTTGACCTTGACCCTCTGAGTGAATTTGTCTATGTCAACCTGACCAATGTTTGTATCTGAAATCTCCTTCCAGTCTGTTGAGACCTTCGACTGGAGCGGCTCACCCTGGAATTGAAACTTCATCTGATCTTTATCTTCTTTTCCCCGAGGGGTCCTTCCTGACTTTTTGCCCTTGTCCTTTTCGGCGGAGGCCCCTGAAGTGCCTGCAGCTGATTCCATATATCCTGCAAGCAAGGGCAAAGTCAGCACAATAAAACATTAAAGCATTCACGTTAGTCCATATTTTGAAAATAACATCTAAATAATCAATTAAGTATATCATAAATTTCATCCTTAGACGTTATCAACCTTCGTTTCAGGGCATTTGGACAATCCAGGCCCGGAGGGCCGGACTTCCCTGGCAGGAATGCTGTCTGGAAGGGAAAATGCAATGGAAAGCTCCCGGAGACCCTCCTTGGCCAAATTTAAATGTTTCGAGAGGCTCATGATGGAGAAGAGCAAAATTTAGGACATGGGTCGAAGTCAGATTCTGGATTTGAGCTTGTTTGGGCCCATCTAAGGGGCACCGGAAGTTTCAGGCCGGAGGGCCGCCAGAGGATGGCAGATGGAGACGGCTGACAGACAACGGAAACCCGACAGTGGAAGTCCGAGGCTCGAGATCCGGAAGGCAAAAGGACGGCTAGCATTGAGGTTAAGTTTGTCATTTAGTCATGACGGCATTTGGCGCGGCAGGGCCTGGAGGCCGGGAAGTCGCGAGGTGACGGCCGCCGTGAGGTTTTCGTTGATTTATATGGCGGCGATGAGGAGCGGCCCGGGGCCCGAAGGACGGGAAGTTGGCGGAGGTCCGCCGTCGAGGACGACGGAACTGTCACGGAGTTTCGAGAACGGAACTTTGGACGGCCGGGCCCGAAAGGCCCCACGGCAGCGGGGAGTTTCGGCGAGGCCAGACGGCCGACGGAGGCCCGGGTTTTGGCAACTGGGCAGACGGGGTGAGGGTTCCGCCGGGAGGAGATCCGCAGACTTCCGTGGACGGAAATCTGGGATCCGGGGTCCGGGGACGTGAAAGCTGTCATGCGAAAAAGAACAAGGCAACGGCAGAGGGCCACTCGGGGCCCGGAGCCCGAAAGGCAGCGAAGCGCTCGCCGAAAGACCTCGGACTAGAGGAACAACGGAAAATGAGGAGCGGAGGCCCGACATCCGGGGGCCGAAGGCGGAAAAGACGAACCATTTCACTTGTCAAAGTTTAAACAAGCCGACGGATCTGGGGAGCCTGAAGGGCGGAACGCTGGGCAACGCTCGCCGTCATGAAGAAAGCGAGCCTCCGTTGGAACTCCGGAGACGGAACCCCGGGGTTCCGGGCCCGGGACAACCAAAGGACATGTCTCTAAGTTTCAACTTTCTACGGTGGAGCCGTGGTCGGGATCCGGCCGTTCGGGAGGCAGGGTAGTCTAGACAGCGAAATGCGACGGCGAAACGGGATCCCAGGCCCGAGGAGTCCAGTCGCCCTGTGCGAAGAACAGCTGCGCCGGAGGAAAGCTCCGAATTGGCGGTGAGGGCACTCCTGATAGGTTCGCCGATTTTGATCATATGGGTAATGGGCGCAATTTGGTGCTCTATCGTTTTACCAGCCCCTATTGATTTGTTCATTCCTTTAAAACTTCAAAAATCACGAAAAGACGTACGGGAGGGCGAGGGGATGGCCTACCTCGAATACGCTAAGTGGTGAGGTGTGAGATCCACCGAGGGTCGATGGAGTGAAGTTTGATGGTGACGATCGTGACGCCGCTAATCGTGGTGGGCTCCAAGTGATCGCTTCTCAATTCACTCCAATCCGGATTATGAAAATGACTTTGGCGGGTTGGGCATTTTATACCCCAACCGCCATTAATATCCGCATTAAATGATCGTACGACCGTGGGAAAGTTGGTGGAATTCGAATTTAGGTCGGCGGCGGCGGCGAGAGCTCTAGGACCCGACGGCCGGGAGGACGCGAGGCGACGGTTGTCGGATGATTTTCGCGTTCGATCGGACGACGGCGGCTTTGAGAGGTTCGGGGCCTGGAATTCGGGGAGCTAGCAGGATTCCGCCGCCTAAAGATTTTTCGTGTTGGCGGTGATGGCGAGGATCGTCCCGGGGCCCGGAGGGCGGGAAGCAGGAAGGGACCCGCCGTCCCGGACGGCGGAACCGTCACGGAATTCCGAGAACGGAACTCCAGACGGTCGGGCCCGGAAAGGGACATTGCACTCAGTGAGCGGGACAAGACAGCGGATAGCGAAGATGTCGGCGGGACCCGGGGGGTGGGCCGCCACAGGAGGTTCGTCGTCACGGACGGCGAAACCAAGATGGAAGTCCGGACGCGGACCTTCGGAGACCGGGACCCGGAGGGGCAGGCGCCGCCCCGAAAATTTGCGCAAGTCCCAGGTGGCAGACGGTAGGGCGGAGCCCGAGGAGCGGAAAGATGCCTAGAGAATGCCGCGAAGGATGGCGAATTCAAAGGGGAAACCCGAATAGAGAAACCCGGACGCCTGGGCCCGGAGGGGCCCAGGGCCGTTTCAGGGCCAAAATGCCAAAGGGGTTCCCTGAGGCCTCAGAAGGCGGCAGAACCAAAAGCGGATGCATGATCGATTTATGATGAAACCTTTGAGCAACATCGACCATGCAGATCATCATAAAAAAGAGGGGCACGCAAAACGAGCCAGCCCCAAAAGACCCGACGAGGCAAAAGAAAAGAGGGTCCCTGTTCCGAACGGGGTGTGTGTGCTAAGGGCACAACACCTTGTAGTGTATCAAACCGTCAACCACTTTGTACCTTTCATCATAGAAAGTACCTTCGATGATGCTGGTTGCAAACTAATTTTTGGCATAATCAGCAAGCAACATCTCCTTCTAATCAACAGTAAGCTCACACAATGAGCTTAAATGAGGCCTCCTAGATAGAGCATCTGCCACAATGTTGTTTTTCCCTTTGATGTACTCAATGTCAAAATCGTAAGCTTGAAGCTTACTCACCCACTTTTGTTTTCTTTCATTCAAATCCTTTTGATGCATGAAGTGCTTGAGACTATTGTGATCAGTCTTCACCACAAACTTGCTCCCCACCAGATATTGTCTGAACTTAGCTAATGCATGCATGATTGCAAGCATTTCCTTGTCATAGATGGAGTAGGTCCTCTCAACACCCCTTAGTTTCCTACTTTCAAACGCAATGGGATGCTTATCTTGCATCAAAACAGCCCCAACACCTTCTCCAGATGCATCACAATGTAACTCGAAAGGCTTGGAGAAATTTGGTATGGCCAAAACTGGGCAAGAACTCATGATCTTATTGAACTTATCAAAAACACTTTGAGCCTTTTCTGACCAAAAGAACTCCCCCTTTTTAGTGAGGTCAGTATGAGGAGCAACACTTTGAGAGTAGCCCTTCACAAATCTTCTGTAAAAGCCACAAGGACCCAAGAACCCTTTCAAATGAGTCAAGTTTTCTGGCGGTGGCCAGTCAACTATAGCCTTGATCTTTTCAGGATCAACCTTCACCCCATCAGCACTGATTATGTGACCAAGGTAGAGCAGCTCCTTCATTCCAAATTCACATTTGGACTCTTTGGCAAACAAACTTTCTGATTCTAAGATGCTAAGCACTTCCTCCAAGTGCTTGAGATGTTCTTCCCATGTCTTGCTGAAGATGAGGATATCATCAAAAAAGATTAAAACAAACTTCCTCAACTGTTTCTGAAAGACTCTGTTCATACAAGACTGGAAGGTGGCTGGAGCAGTAGTCAACCCAAAAGGCATGACTAAAAACTCGGAATGACCATAGTGGCATTTGAATGCCGTCTTCTCAACATCTGACCCTCTTATCCGAATTTGATAGTAGCCCGACCTCAAATCAATTTTTGAAAAGAACTTGGCACCATGTAGCTCGTCAATGAGCTCATCTATCCGGGGAATGGGGTACCGATTTTTTATTGTGCTTTGATTCAAGGCACGATAATCCACACACATGCGGATGGTGCCATCCTTTTTCTTCACAAGAACTATTGCTGAAGCGAAGGGACTCTTGCCTGGACGAATGAAGCCCAACTTGGAAAGTTCTTTTATGTTTTTCTCAATTTCATCCTTTTGCTTCTAGGATACCGATATGGTGTTGTGATGACAGGCTTGGCCCCTTCCTTGAGTTCAATGACATTCTCAGCTCCCCTTTCAGGAGGCGGCCCAGAAGGTAGATCAGCAAACACCTTACTCTTCTTGGTGAGTATAGACTGGATATCTGGAGGATAGTCCCTCTTCGTTTCAACTGGACTAGCTGGAAGAACCATACATTCCGTAGCCCACTCAACTTGATCATGCCGAATCAGCCTCTCCATTCTTTTGAATGACACAATCCGAGGACCAGCATTGGACATTCCTCTTAGTACCACTCAACTTGATCATACTTCACTACAGGGACTATAGTAGTGGATGGGTCATCTGGTGCTTCCCTTTGTATCTCTCTCTAGAAAATATTTGCTGCGAGTTGAAATTCTCTACACTATGTCTCAGAATGTTGATTAGTATTGTGCAATTGACACCACCCTGACAAGGCTGATTCAGTTAGGAGTATACTTTTTGTTGGTCGATTCTCTCGAGTAGTAGGATTGTCTAGTGGTGATGACACATTTCCATTGTTTGGTCCTGTATTCCATGTTCTCTTCTGATATCCTTGATTATTTCCACAATACCCTTGAGCATTGCTTTGATAAGCTTGATTACTTGATTGACCTTGGTAATTTTGATAATTGCCTTGGTATCCTTGTGAATTCCTTTGCATGTTTTGAAGTTGATTGTTCTAATTTCTCAACTGAGTTACCTCAATAGACAACTTCTTTACCTGTTCGATCAATTCTTTCATCTCTTCTTTTTCTTCTTGTGTCCTCGTGGATGTCGCTGTATGTTGGCGTTTAAATTCGCACCTCTGGAATGCGTATTTGAAACAGAAAGCTATTCATAGATAAACTGCTCTTCAAATTAGGAGGGGAAGCTCCCTCTTGCTGATGTTGCGAAAGAATGTAAACTAAAAACTAAGTTGCCTATCTTTTTGATCAGCTACAGCACAAGGTTTATAAAACACAAACGTCGTAGCTGAGATTTTCTGATTTAAGAACTTCAACTACGACTAACTTAAGCTAAAGACATTTCTAATTTCTCAAGTAATACGCAGAGCAAGAGAAATTAGAAATGAACAAGGTTGATTATCTGACAAAGTGCTTCAATAAACTCTTTTCCAACAAACATTTACACACTTCAATGTAAGGTGAAATTAAGATCATAAAAGCATAACACAAATAACGGAAATCTGAGACATTATACCAAGGCAAAGGAGGCTCATGATTTTATTTCTCAAACTTTTGGAACAAAAGATTACCCTAACACATGCACGAAACAAGAAATTGCAGCTAAAGAGGCTTGCAAATTCGTTCTTACACAAAGAGAACAGCGATTACAACAACTACTTGTTGGCTAAAAGAGACTCAACAATTCGCTATCATAAACACAAGTGAACTAACACTGAATAACAACTTGCTGGCTAAAAGAAACTCAGCAATTTGCTATCACAATAACTGTTAAAGAAAACTAATGAGCAAGGGCTCTTATTTATAGGTAAGCAGAGGAGTAGGGAACCCTAAAATCTCCTTGCTTTCACAATCTAGGGCTTGCTTAGCAAGCAAGCTTTATTTCTAAATCTAGAAAGAAGATAACATCTAACACCTAAGAAAGCAGGAAAAGCAGGAAACACCAACTATTACATTTATCTTCTTTCTCTTCTTCAAAGAATGGATAAGAATCGTTCCAAGAATAGAAAGAAAGCGGAAAGAAAGCTTCTAGATGAAAGACGCTTTAAATCTCAATCATATATGCTAAAAAGCAGGAAACTGGGTCCCGATCAGGTGCATTGATACTATCTCGGGCAATATTCCGATCCTCCAAGATCTCTTCGCCTTCTATGATCAAACGTAGAGAATCTTTCACTTCTTCAGCTGCTTTATGAGTTTTGTTCTTGAAAAACATCGCTGCCCCAAAAGATGACTCACAAATTTGATAACTTGGCGCAACTTTATGCTTTTGACTCTTCGCTTGATTTCCAACAGAAGAGTATTGCACAACTCTTTTCTGATACCTTTCCTTTTTCTCATATCACACCTTCTCTCATTCTTCAGCTGAGATAATGAAGTTTTGACATAGTGCTGATTGGGTCTTAAACTCGAGGGGAGTGTACTCCATATTGAAAACCTTGAAGAATGACTGTAAACTCGCCTATGTTCAGACAAGCTTTGAGCAATTTTCTATTTTTAGAATCCTAGTTTTTGGCCTCAAACGGACAAATTTTTTGGAAATTTTTCTGAGATATGGGTTTTACTCAGAATTTCATTTCAATACAACCCAAATCATCCGTTTTTGAAAATTTTGAATTTAGATTGAAAAAGCAACAAACCCTAATTTCTTCAATTTTTTTACCAAAAAAGCTGGCACCTGGGTTTTGTTGAGAATAAAATTAGAAATGGACCCGGTTGATTAGATTTGAAAATTACTGATGGCTGATTGAAAAAGTAGCCAACCCTAGAATTTGAAATTTTCTTGAAAAAGCTGCAATATGGGTTTTCTTCAGAAGACTGTTTTTAGAGGACCCAAATGATAAAAAATTGGAAACCCTAAAGATTTCACTGACATGCAAGGAAAAAGCAGCTGCTGCAACTTGATGAATTTCTCCAAAAATTCTTCAGAAGAATGAGATGAAGAAACTCAGATGGCTGAAAACTAAAATTCTTTGACCTTCTCCTTCAAAAATTTGATCTTCTGGATGAAAATGCATGAAAAAAGCAAGGTCTTATGTTGCTGGTCTGAAAATTATTCATAAAAATCAGCAACCTTGAGCTCTTGAATCTTGAAATAAAACCTCAAAGTTGCTGCTCCAGTTTTCTTCTTTGGAAGCCACCTACAAAAATGATGAAAACTGAAAGGAAGAGATGTCTTAAATAGATTTAGGGCTTGAAATAGCTTTGCTTTCTTTTGCTTTAATCTTCAAACTCTAAACTCAGCTTGTTTAATGAATTTAGACATTCACTTCATCTTGCAATTTTAAAACTTGAGAATTTTGACTAAGGCATGACAAGTTGGGCGCCCTTCTTGGCCAGGGGCACCCACTTCACCCAGTGTTAGTCATTTTTTGAGTTTTTCTCAACTTTTCACCATTTTGACCCCTTACTTTGACCTCGATCTCCGGCTTCTAGATTGATCCAATGAACGAGCTGGATGATTCATCGCGTAGACTGACTGATTCTGAGAAGATTGTTTTGGAGGCGCCTTTGATGGAAAACTTTGTTTTGACCTTCAAATTCATGGGAGCCCATTTCTTCCAGGGGCTCTGAACTTTCACAGTGTTAGCCATTTTTCTGTATTTTCTTCTCTGCTTTTGACTTTGACTCTTGTCAAACCCTCTATTCTGCTTGCTGCATCTGGTGACTGCCATCTCTGATTGACGTGTTGTTGATCTCGTTGGAAATCCTAACTAGTTCTGAGGAAGTGATCTCGGAGGCTTCACTGGCAAAATCATTCATTTGGGCTCTCAAAATCATCAGTGCCTTTCTCTTCTAGGGGCTCCCATTTGCTTTAGACTTAGAATAGTTTACCTGATTTTCATCTTCACTTTTGAAATGTTATTCCATACTTTCAGCTCGATCTAAATTTGCCAGAGAACGACAAGTGAAATGCTCTGACAAAGACGCCTGTTGCGAAGCTGCCTGAATTCTGGAGAGATTGAGCACATTTGCAAACCCTAATTGTTGGATTTTCCCTTCCAAAAGACTGGGCGCCCCTGGGCACTTGGGGCTCTGAAAACTTCCAAACTTAGAAATTTTTTGTTACTTTCATGATTTTCACTTCATCTTTTGGTTGAAAACCCTTTGTTTGATCTTGAATCCTGGATGACTGGACGATCGATTGACTGCGCCGTTGGATTCGCTGGGGAGCTGGTAGAGAACTGAGCAACTTTGGTTGCAGGCATAAACCCTAATTTCATCTTTTAGTGCCCTAAAAAGATGGGGGCCTATTCTCACCTGGGGCGCCCAAATCTGGCAGTGTTAGAAAATTTTCACCATTTTACCTCCTTCCTTGCTCTTCGTGCTAGCTCATGAACTCACCTTCTATTGAACGCCTGAGTGTTGAATCTGACACCTGGTGGCTGACTGACCTCCATTGATGACCTCGAAGCTCTTGATATGCTTCTGAAAAAGTAGAGTAGACCCACTAGGGAAAAATTGATTATTTTGAGATTCTAACTACACCAACCTGATATGGACATGTTTTGAGCCCTATCAGACTGACTTTCTATTTTTAGAAAGTTTTTCCAGTATCTGTTTCCAAAGAAACCCAAAAAAACCCCAAAAAAGTTACTATTTTTAGAAAATTTCTAAAAATAGCAGTTTTCTTAAAAAGTAGGGATGAAAAACTAAGATCTAGGTTTTGTAGATTAAGCTGCTCTTAGCAAACCCAGATCGTCAGATTTTGAAAATTTTACGTTTTAACCCCCCATGCAAGACCTGCACACCCAAATTTTGACCTTTTTGATAGATTTAACAAGACTTACTCATTTCTTCAAAATGTCTAAGTGTAACAAATTTTTTAATTTTGGGGTACAACACTGTATTTTGCAAATACATTGGCTATGAAGGTTGTGCTTGAGAAAGGGGAACTCTTGGATGAATTACCAACTAATTATTGGGAGGTGGAATAGGATTCATTATTGGTGTGTAATGTGCCAATGCTTGATTGATCCCCGCTATCTAGTTTGGCATAGTAGCATACCCTAGATGATTGAGTGGTCCAGCAACATTCATACCTAAATTAGAATTAACCTTGATTTCTTCTGCATATGCCCACTTAAGATCAGCTAGAACTAGGTTGGCTCTTTTTACAAACATAGATGTAAGGTTATCTAGGGCAGCATAATAAACTGTGTTTACTCCACTAACCGAGATTCAATATCTTACATAAGTAAACTAGATACACAATATCATTGAACATGTAAAGTATTCACAAAACAGAAGCATATGAAGCATTCAAATATTTATTCATGTATTTGCAGTATTACATCATCACACCAACTCTACCCTTGACTACAAACCACACAACAATATAAATAGTTAACCGGCGTCGGTTGAGAACACCAACCGTCGGCAACTGTCAAGTACCAACTAATCCTGAGGACTAATTCCCCAAGTACTAACTAATCTTGAGGACTAAATCCTTGACAAAACATTACTTATTTATTTCATTTGCTAATTAACTATCTAGTGATTTACATCATCCCCCCCTCAGAAAAAGTCATCTTCCCAGGCGACAAATACAACACTATGAGACCAATATATAAAATTTCAGTGGGAGGAGGGTTGAGAGGACATCCCTAGCGGCTGGGGGACCGATGAAGTGGTAGCCGGAGTGGTCAGCTGTCATAGTCGGTACACCTCCTCTGTACGCTACTGAAGGTGACGAGAGGCCTTCAATTCTTTCTCTCGAGTGGTCTTCACCAGGTGCACTGCCTCCTTCAATTTTTTATTGACCTTCTCTAGTTCCTTGTCTTCTTCCACCAACTGTTGGCCCATCTCCTCCTCAAGTGCTTTCATCCTCTTCTCCATATCCTGTATGCCTGCATCTCGAGTGATCACTTTCAACTTCTCTTCCTACAATAGGCGAGTGAGCTCTTGCAGTTTGTTTTCAAAGGACTCAGCCTTGGCCTGGATTTTACGAGAAAGGGTGATGGCTTGTTCCGCTTTCTTCGTCATTTTGTTTAGATGCATCTTAGACTCTCGGCAGGCCAAAAATAATGTCCTGTATGTTGTCTCCATCTCAAATAGCTGTGCCACCAGCTTGTCATCTTTCTCGTGCAATGTTGGCCTCTTCAGAAACCAAGCAGCCATCATTTCTGGTGTCTTCCTTGCCAACCAATCACCAGTGAATATCCTCACAAACTCTCTACCACTTCCCGAGTTCATAAGCTGAATGATCCGCTGTGCCTCCCGCTCAGCTATGGGTGAGTAGTTTCGGTGCAATGTCTTTACAATGTCAGAAACTTCTTTGATGAACAATGTAGAAACCCTTGTTCTAACTGATCTCTGAAACTGTCTGTGTTTTTGCTTGTTTTTGACGTTTTTGGTTTTTTTGAGTTTTTTTGCATAAAAATGAATAATGCGATTTTGAAAAGAATTTACTAATAATTCAAAGGAAATATTACAACACTGAAAATGATAGAAATTACTGGATATATTGATGCCAGTGTATTTATTGAACTTCTATGTTGGATACAAACGAGATTTGATAACATGCAACAAAAAGCAACAATATTTAAAAACCTGGTTTTGCTGATTGCAGCCACCAGAATGATGAAGAAAATGATACGGCTCCCAATAAGATCACTTTCTCCCTCTGACAGATGATGGCAAATGAACCTTGTGATATCTGCGCCCCATTTGGTGAAGTTACAGAGCAGAAAGAGAAGGCATTTTTCCTTGAAGAAGAAGTATGACCTTTTAATGAAGGTACGGCCTTGCTGTAGGAAGGTACGGCTATGACAGCAGCAGCAAATAAAAGTACGGCCCTTGGAAGTTGTGTCTCTAGCTTGCAAAGCGGGCGCCTAGCATAAAGAACTCTTCCCAAATGAACTCCGGATCAAAACCCTGAATAATGCAACAACTATGAAACTTTGTGACAACCTCTGAATGAAGCTATCTCTCTGACTGGCAATAAATCAGCTGATATTTCACAGCCTCTGAACTGCACACACTGAAGATTGCACGTTCTCCAATGCAAGTTGAAAACTGGAACCCTTGGCTCTGTTCTCAGAAGAAAGACTCAGCAAAAATTCAATTTCAATCATCATGAGCTCAAATCCCAATGAAAACCCTTATATCTCCTCAAAAGTTCGACTTTTCTCAATTAGGCATCATTTAAATAAATTCGAACTTTTCTTTTTAATTTTTCAATAGTTTCAATCTCACTTTTAATTATAAATTATAATTAAAAGTGGCCTCCCTTCAATCATGGTCGACGCCCTTGAGACAAATCACTTAAGTTATAATATTAATTAATATTATAACTTTATAATATAAGCTTCGATAATTAATATTTAATTTAAGAATTAAAATATTAATATCTTCCTCAAAATATGATTCACGAACCATCTAAAGCTGATGAATAAGTGAGTGATTCTGCACATGACCAAACCATACTGCTAAAAATAGCAGGGGTGCTCCGCTGAATGCCAAATACTGCTAAAAATAGCAAGTCAGGCAAAAGACGTCCGAATGAGCCCGAACGAAAGCCAACTGGTAAAACTCTGACAATCGAAGCTAAGCCAAGCTCCATCAAGATCCATCCTCTATCCATCCTATCAGCCTCAGCATAATAGGGGCTCTGAGAGATGTCAATTGGAAGGGGACATTATAGTCCGCCTCTCCTGAAATTGCTTGTCCTCAAGCAATCTCAACCCGGATCTGCAAAATATCCTCGCTCTCCCATGTAGCATCCTCCACTGGAAAATCTCTCCATTTCACCAAATATTCCTTGATAGTCCTCCTACGCAACTGTCTCTCTCTGTACTCTAGGATAGACTCAGGTACTAAGATCAACTTTCCCTCATCATCTAAGGGAGGTAAAACTGCTGAAGGTACCACACGGTGTCCCAACGCCTTTTTGAGACGTGACACATGAAAAACATTGTGGACCTTCCTCTCCGCTGGAAGCTCTAGCTCATAAGCCACCTCTCCAACACGCCTCAGGATCCTGAAAGGACCATAATACCGTGGCTTAAGCTTCTCTGAACCACTCTTCCTAAGAGTAGACTGATGGTAGGGCTGCAGCATGAGGTAAACCATGTCTCCCACCTCAAAAGATCTCTCTGTCCTCTTCTGATCTGCGTACTGTTTCTGCTGATTCTGTGCCTTAGCAATATTCTCCTTGAGAGCCCTCATAGTATCCTGACTCTTCTGCAATAAATCTCCAGCACTCGGCACTCTATTGTCACTCAGTAGCAAATCCAGAAAGCTAGACGCCTCATAACCGTACAACGCCATGAAGGGGGACATCTGAATGGTTATGTGGAAGGTAGTAATATAGCAATACTCGCACAGATATATCCACTTGACCCACGCCTTTTGCTGCCCTGCAATGTAGTTCCTGAGGTAACCTTCCACCCATTTATTCACTATCTCTGTCTGACCATCGGTCTGCGGGTGGTAACTGGTGCTCGGTGTAAGCTCGGTCCCACAAAATCTGAACACCTCCTACTAGAAGTGACTCAGGAATTGACTATCCCTGTCGCTCACTATGCTCCGAGGCAACCCATGTAGTCTGAATACCTCACAGAAGAAGACCTCTGCTACCTGTGTAGCTGTGTAAGTGGTGGTAATCGGAAAGAAGTGGGCATACTTCGTCAGCTGATCCACAACTACATATATACAATCCCGTCCTTGGGCTTTAGGCAAGCCCGTAATGAAATCCATCGATAGACATTCCCACTTCCTGTCAGGAATCAGAAGTGGCTGCAATAATCCTGCCAGATACGTGTTCTCCTGCTTGTTCTGCTGACAAACAAGGCACTCACGCACATACTGAAGAACATTTGCCTTAAGTCCTTTCCATGTAAATCTCTCTCGAATCTGTCTGTACATTTTGAAGTACCCGGGATGTCCTGCTGTAGGTACATCATGAAAGGCTTGCATGCTAGTGTTCTTCATCTCTGATCCTGGGATCAAATAAATCCTATTCTTGTAAATGATCAAGTCATTCACAAGCGTGTATCTGGTGTCAACCATTGATCCCTCAACAATACTGGATGCCCAAGTATCCTTGGCATACTCTGCCACAATCAAATGCCTCCAATCCTCTGTAATGTGAACCATAGAGCTCAGATAAGGCCTGCATGAGAGAGCGTCAGCCACTACATTCTTGGTGCCTTTGATGTAAGAGATATCAAAGTCATATGCCTGCAATTTATTCATCCATTTCTGCTGACGATCATTGAGATCTTGCTGCCCCAGGAAATGCCTCAAACTGTTGTGGTCAGTTTTAATGCAAAACTTATTGCCCACAAGATACTGCCTAAATTTAGCCAAGGCGTGCATTATGGCCAGCATCTCCTTATCATAAATACTGTAGAGTCTCTCTGGCCCTCTGAGTTTTCGGCTATCATAAACAATAGGGTGCTTGTCCTGCATAAGCACCGCTCCAATGCCCTCACCAGAAGCATCGCACTGAAGCTCAAAAGGCTTCGAAAAATCAGGTAGTGCCAACACTGGACACGTAGTCATCAGCTCCTTGAACCTCACAAAACACTCCTGTGCCTCAGGAGTCCAACAGAATGCACCTTTTTTCAACAAATATGTCATAGGTGCTGCATGTTGTGAATAACCATTCACAAATCTGTGGTAAAAACCACACAAACCAAGAAATCCTCGCAGCTGTGTAAGGTTCGCCAGAGTAGGCCAATCTATAATAGTGCAGATCTTCTCAGGATCCATCGGCACTCCCTCTGCACTAATGATATGACCTAAGTAGAGCAACTTGGTCATCCCCAAATCACATTTGGACTCCTTGTCGTACAAGGACTCCCTCTCTAAAATACTGAGCACGGTCTCCAGATGAGCCAAATGCTCCTGCCAAGTCCTGCTGTAAATAAGAATGTCATCGAAGAAGACAAGTACATATCTCCTCAGCAGTGAATGGAAGACCCTGTTCATGGTGGACTGAAATGTTGCTGGTGCGTTGGTGAGCCCAAATGGCATCACCACAAACTCGAAGTGTCCACAATGACAACGGAATGCAGTCTTCTCAACGTCCTGCTCACGAACTCTGATCTGGTGATATCCTGATCTCAGGTCTATCTTCGTGAAGTAGCATGCACCATGGAGCTCATCAATAAGCTCATCTATGCGAGGTATGGGGTACCTATTTTTGATAGTCCTCTTATTCAGGACTCTGTAATCTATGCACATGCGAAGGGTACCGTCTTTCTTCTTCACTAGGACAACTGAAGAAGCAAATGGTGACTTACTCGGTCGAATGTGACCCATAGCACGCAGCTCCTTGATAGTCTTCTCTATCTCATCCTTCAACCTCTTAGGATGCCTGTAAGGAGTAATCATGACAGACTTAGCACCCTCCTCAAGCTCTATAATGTGCTCAATGCCCCTGTCTGGAGGTCTCCCTGGTGGAATATCATTGAAAACCTTCTCATGCTTGACTCTCAACCGCTGAATGTCAGGATGATACTCAGTTTTATGCTGTCCCTCCTATATAGGTGCCAATGTGCACTCGGCAGCCCACTCTACCATGTCATGTCGCATGAGTCTCTCCATCTGACGACAAGAAAGTCTTGATATTGCTGTCCCGAATGGCCTTTAGGATATGTGTCTTCCCATCCACATCAAAACGAATCTCCATGTCTTTGAGACGAAGAGTAACTTCCTCAAGGGAATGAAGCCACTTCATGCCCAAGACTAAACCGATATCCCCCATGTACACCACGTAATAATCAGCCTTGAATTCATAGTTATTCAAGCGCAAGGGGAGATCCTTTGTAAAGAACTGGACCAAATTTTTTTCAAATTTTTCCAAGTACACAACAATGCAGAAGGCACCTGTCAGGGTTAGATAAACCAAACCAGCAGTTACAATATAACTCTTTGCCAAGAATGCGCACTCAATCTCAACAAGAGAGAGGCTGTCATATGGCAAGAGGATCGTCAGTACAATAAATCAGAACTGCAACTGAAAGTAACTCAACACCAAGTATGGGCTACCCAAACCAGAATGGAATGAGGCGACCATATGGTGGAGATTTAAAGAAATACAAATGCAACTTTGAAATAAACTCAACACCTAGAATGTGCTTTCAAACCCGGAGTGGGAATGGAGCTACCATAGGGCAGAGATGTAAGTTATTACAATGCAAATTCAACTGTAGATAGGCGGCAAGCCAGCCTCTTCCACTTATCTAGTGGGCATTACAAGCATGATAAAGCAAGACTAAGAGAAATGCTGACAGTACTACTGTGCAACTTACAATATATTGAAGAGTGCTTGCAAGATGTCATGTCCCCTTCTAGTTGACATCTCTCCGAGCACATGATTAGCCTATTATGCGACCCTCGTAGGCTGATAGTTTGGATAGAGGGTCATGTTGGAGCTTGGCTCAGCTTCAGTTGGCAGTACTTAATCAGTTGGCTTTCATTCGGGTCAGCACTCAGTGTGGGACCCCTGCTATTTTTAGCAGTATGGATTGATAGCGTTCAGAATCACTTCCTCAGTCGACAGCTTCAGACGACTCGTGCATCGGATGAATAATGAGAGAGATATTAATATTTAATTGAATTAATTAAATATTAATTAATTGGAGTTTATAATATAAAGTTATAATATTTTATTATAACTTAAGTGATTTCAGTGAAGTGGGTCGCCCATCATCAGAAAGGGGCCATTTGTTGATTATATTTTATTATAAAAATTTGGTTGAAGACTATTGAAGAATTAAATGTAAAAGTTTGAATTATTTTAATATTCCCTATTTTTAAGGAAATCGCACTTTTCAAGAGATATATGGTTTTGCATTGGAATTCGAGCCATTATGTGATATTGAGTTATTGAAAATTGATCAAGTTTGGTCTGAGCACAGAAACTTAGGGTTTCAGTCTCGAATTCATTGGGGAACGAGCCATCTCCATTGAAAGCAGTTCAGAGGGTGTGAGATATCACCTGATTTATTGCCAGATAAGAGATTTCTTCATCCAGAAGAAATTACAGAGCTTCACAGAGGTTTATTTCATCAGGGTTTCAGAGAGAGATTTATTCAGAAGAGCTTCCTACAGTTAGGCGACTATTTTTCTTTAGATCCGGAGACACCAGAGGGAGCCGTACCTTTATTTAATTGTTTGCTGCTGTCAGCCATACTTTGTACAGCAGGGCCGTACCATCTCTGAAGCTGTACTTCCTCAACAGAGAAAATCGCCTATTCTTTTGATCATTCATCTTCACAGTTGAAGGCGCCCATGCATCTGGAATCTTTTGGCAACTTCTGACGGAGGGAGAACACACATTCATATAGCCGTACTGATCTCATTCTTCTCTAGGGCAGCTGAAATCAGGTTCTTTTGAATATTGCAAATCTATTGTTATTTTATATGCATGTCAAAGATCCAGCATTGAAATGTTTTGGAAAGCACAATAAACATACTGGTTACTTATTTCTTTAGCTATTTGATTCAGTTAGCAACTATATGATTTTATTTGAATTTATTATTCAATCCTTGCAAAATCGCATTACTTCATTTATGCTCAAAAACACCAAAAAAACCAAAAACCTTCAAGAAACATAAAAACAGTCAGATTCAGAGAAAACGGGGAAACAAGGGTTTCTACACAAGATCAAGGATTAGAACTCCGCAAAGTGCTGCAATAGTAAATATGTCATCCAATAGGTCAAATATGAATTCCTAACACCCACCCTTCACTCATACACAATTCTCTCAAGTCTGATATGACAGACCAGCAACATGAATATCAGAACCAGCAACACAAAATCCTCTCAAAATGCTCATAGCTCACTCATTTCTAACCCAAACGACTTCGAATCTGATGCAATAGACCCTCAAAATGATGGCGCCTAGTTTAGTAATGAGAAAGGGCAGTTAAAAGTGGCTATTAATTAATGGCACGGATCCCAAAGCACTCCAGAAAGGGCGCCCTACAAGGAATGACGAATTTGCTTTATAAAATCATAAGCTCCATATTAAAATCTGCAAATATTCATGAAGGGTCGCTTCCAACAGAGAAAAGGAATGAGACAATACCCAGAACAACTCTTTTTGTATTTTTTGATTTATGAGTGAAACTATAGATTCAGCCCTATTATCAGCAACTCTAGAAAATGACATAAAATGTAATAAACCAAACTACATAAGCAAACCCAAACTACAAATGCAAACCTCACTACAAAATGTCACTCAAACAAGCAAACCTCTCCACTAGGTGCTATTTCTCAAGCACGAAGTCGAGCCAAGGCTAGGAGGCATTCATTCCTCGAAGCAATCCAACAACCATTTCGGCAGCATAACAATAGCATAATCCAAAGATGAGAAAATGAAGAGCAACTGCCTCCTTATATAGACTTGAGAAGGGTCTCCAGAAACTTCTAGAAGATGCGCCCTTATTTCATATTTGAATTTGACTTCTTTTCCCTCCAAGTTTGGGCGCCCCCTTTCATAATGTTCAATCTTGACTTTTATTAAAAATCTCCTCTTCATAAAATGGCGTCCCTTTCTCCAAGAAGTATTTTTGACTTTAGGAATATAAAATATTTCCTTCATGAGAAAATACCCCTCAAGGTCCCCTTCTTTAAAACAACTTAAAGTCATAATACTAGGACAAGGGGTTATTTTATAAAATAAAACATTATTGTCTTTAAAATACTTATTCCTCCAAAATGAACCCCTTAAGCCAAAAATCAGAATTACCCAATGAACTGCCAGAAGAGGAAGGCCTGCTGAGCTGATGCTGACTGGACCATTGCTAAAAATAGAATTTACTAAAAATAGTAAATTCGGACAATTGCTCGGTTCAGACTGCATGCGACACCATTGCGAAGCTTTCTGAAAACCCGAAAGAGTCCGCAATCCAAAATCCCAAACTCCGAGATGTAGCCGTCATAACTTACTAAAAATAGTAAGTTCGGAAAGGTTGCCCGAAGCAGTTGCAAGTCATACCTCTGCGAAGTTCTCTGAAAACCCAGAAGGAATCCAGAATCTAAACATCCATACTTCAACAAGCAGAACCCTAAATCTTCAAAAGAACCCATCAAACAGCCGAAATCCTAATTCGCCAGACTTGCCGACAAAGACACGGGAATAGGTTATCAATCAATAAAAGTGAAGTGCTAAAAACAGGGACATTACATCCTTAATCATACGTTCACACCTGAGAGTGTAACCGTCGGCCACCTTAACCCTAATGCCTTCGAACTCCTCAGTTATGAGTCCGCGCTTCTCCACAAATCTAGCATCGATAAAATTGTGGGTGGCTCCTGTATCAAGAAGGGTAATGACCCTTTGTCCTGCCAAAACTCCACGAAGTCTGAATGAACCTTCCTGCTGAATGCTAGATAGTCGTGCCTCCTGAATCTGAAGCTCTGACTCTGCCTCTGCCTTAGGCTCTGAAGCCTCTGACTCTGACTCCTCAGAACTCTCCTGCTGTTCGGAATTCTCAGATTCCGACTCCTCGTAATAAGCCCACATCACTCGATTTGCCTTGCCCTTAGGCCGCAAAGGAAAATCATGGTTGGCATCATAGGGACCTTTGCAGTAGAAGCAAAGCTTCTTCCTATGTAGATCATTAAGAGCCTCGCGATCTAAGGGTGGTGCTGCTGATTTCCCCTTCGAGTCACTCTTAAAATCTGATTTTTCTTTGTTAAAATCTGATTTCTCTTTGTTTCTATTGAATCCCTTATTTTCCCGGAATGAAGAAGTGTTCTTGGAGTTAAATTTGCTGGATGGTGCTGCCAACTCCATACTACGCACCTTCTTCATCGCTTCCTGTAATGAAGGCGGATCAAATGCTTTGATCCAACCTCTCAATGGTTCCAACAGTCCCTCCATGAAAAGCACTACAAGATGCCTCTCTGATATATTAGGAACTATAACTAACAGTCGCTGGAAGTCACCTATGTAAGACTCCAAACTGCCACTCTGTCGCAACTGAGCCAGATCTCTGAAATAGGATTCTGGATCCTTCCTGTCAAATCGTTCCACCAACTTGTCAACGAACTCCTGATATGAGGTGATCCGATCATGCTGGAGTGTCACCATCCCGTGGTGCCACTAGTCGTAAGCTAACCCCTCAAGATGCAATGTCGCATACCTGATAGCATCCCTCTTAGCCATAGGATGCAATGTGAGGAAGGTGTCTAGCTTACTGATCCAGGCCTAGGCTGTAACCTTGCCACTACCGTCGAACATCACTAGAGTGAGTATGTTTGTAGCATGCTTCAGATCATTATTTTGGAGTCTAGGTCTCCAATCCTATCAACCTCTGTGATGTTCTCTCCTCTGTGTAATGAATTTGTCAAAGGTAATCCTCTCTTTGACATTAGGTGGTACTAACTCCCACTCCTCGTTCACTGCCATAAGTGTATCTGCGAACAACTCTTCATGCTCCTCACCTGCAATAGCCTCATCGGCCTACTGTCTCACAAAAGTAGGCCTAGTGGGCCTGTCTGCCATCCGTGAAATAGTCCTAGGTGCTCTCCGTGATCCTGCATCAGTCCTGTCCTCGTCACGATGTGGTGACGGTCTCCTCGGCGTACCTAACCTCTGGAGTGCCACTGCCAACTGCTGTAGCACATCGTTGGACTACCATTGACCTGCTCGTAAATCTCTGAGAGCGTGTAGAACCTCTGCATCGTCCTGATCCCTAGGGTTTTGAGGAATATCTATTCTGTCAGCCATGGTACCCGGCTACCTGTCCAAACCCTGTTGCCTGTCAATCAAGGCTCTCCTGCGAGTATAATACCTGTGTGGCCCAACCTCTTGTGGCTGCATAAGATTGCTAAACCCTCAGGATGGCAAGAACCTGGCTCTGATACCACTGTGGAAACCCCTGTTCTAACTTATCTCTGAAACTGTCTGTGTTTTTGCTTGTTTTTGACATTTTTGGTCTTTTTGAGTTTTTTTGCATAAAAATGAATAATGTGATTTTGAAAAGAATTTACTAATAAATTCAAAGGAAATATTACAACACTGAAAATGATAGAAACTACTGGATATATTGATACATTAACCACGACTGTAGGTATGACCATTTGTGGTGTGACATGAGGCTCCTCATTTGACACAATATGGATCACCTATGCCATCTCTCCCCTGTCCACTATTGGTTGGTTTACCACTGGCTGTGTATTCTCTACTGCCACCATCGACTAAGTGCTCCCGGCCAGTGCAACATCTCTCCCCACCTCCATCTCCATCAAACTTGGCGAGTGTGGGGGGAAGATATCTTCCTCTCGAATAGGGGTTCCCATTTTCCTTAACCATCCATCTACACCATCTGTCTGAAGTGTACCTCCTGGTGATGCCAGTGCGTCCGTCTCACCCATTATGTCATCCGGTGTTGTGTCCTTTGCCACCCCTTGTGGCGTCATCTCTCCTACTAGTGCAATTGCTTCAATTGCGCCACCTTCTACAACCTCCTCGTCCACCTCCTATTTGGTTGGGGCTATCACTCAAGGATTAACGTCTATTGAATAGACTTTGATTGGTGAAGTACTATCGGCAGATGAAGACACTGCTAACCGCTCATACTCTTCACTATTGGCCTGTTTCCTCTTCCTCTTCACCATCTTCGGTTCTTCTGTTGTGCTCCCAACATCCAAAGTCGTCCATCTGAAAACTGTAGGCCAAGAACTGTCATAATCCTTCACCAGCTATAATTTTCCCAATTTTCCCTCTGGCACTTGATTGTATACGGCATCCAGGAATAGAGCTATAAGCTGCCGGGTCATATAAAACTCCTTGTGTTTGCACTCTAGGAACTTTCTAATCCTTTCTGATAAATATAGCGCCCAGTTGTACACTTTTCCCCCACTCAGCTTGAACATGTTCTCAACCATCTAGGTTGCAATATCTAAGGCTCAGCTGGCACCTATCAATTTGTATTTGATAAGATCCATAATGCATTTCCAGTCAACATTCCCCAGCATATTTTTTTGTAATCCTCGAGCACCTGCATTCCAAATCATTTCCTTCTCCTTGTCGGTGATATCAAACCTGCAAATACTTTTGATAATCATCTCTTTTTGTTGCGTAGTCATTTTTGTAGTCGACTTGGCAACCACCTGCCCAGACGCAGGTATGCCAAAAACTCTCCTAAAGTCTGAGGGATAGAAAGCCACCATAACTAGAAACCCTTCATATTCAATTGTACTCCTGTGGCTGTGCTGATTATAATTGCAACAATATCTCTTAAATATTCTTCAAAATCCCTAGCATTAAAAAAGGGACATTGTGCTACCTTATCCACCTGTGCTGCTGCCAGTGCTCGCTTGATGGGATAGTCGGGTGCGGTCTCCTACCACCATGTCTTGCACTCTGTACCTGTGAGTCTTTCCCATGTCAACGAATCAGTAGTCACGTTATCAGATTTTCCCTTATTTGACTTGCCTCTAGCCACCTTGGGTCTAAGTATTATTTTCTTTGCTTTTGTACTTGTGATGGCATCCATCTTTCTGCACCTGTAAGAATGAAATTGCCGGATAATAACTTTTTTGAGTATTTTAAAACCCTTAACGACTTCCATTACAGTAGTTATTTTTTTCTGCCGAAGGCTCTAGTCGATGAATGGTATGGACTTCTTCCTCCAATCATGAAATGGTACGGATTCCTCTTCCCACCGTATGGACTCCTCAATATGCAGTATGAATTTCTCCTCAGCACGGCGTATGACCTCCTTCCTACTTTGTGCGGCCTCTTCTCTGTCAAAGTGTATGGCCTCTTCTTCAACTCATATGGCCTCTTCTCTGTCAAAGTGTACGACCTCTTCTTCAACTTGTATGGCCTCCTCCTTAGCTAAGCGTACGACCTTTTTGCATTGTATGGATTCACTTAATGTTGTGCATATGGCCTTGGTATTCTGTTTATGGTGTACTAGCTTCCATACAACAACCCTTCTCCTCAATCATACGACCCTTTTTCCTGCACTGGTACGACCTTCACTCGTACGGCCTCCAAGCGTACGACAACCCTTCTCCTCAATCGTGTGGGCCTCACTTTATGTTGTACGGGTTTTTTGTAATGATCCGGACAATTTTTTTTTTGTTTTTAGCAATGAGATTACAATTCAACACGCACCCGTTAAGGTTAGCATAAACCAAAACGATGCGGAAAGTAACTCTAACCAGAATGTACACCAGGATCCCGATGTGGGCAAGGTGTGAGAATTGGTCAGAGGATCTATGCAAATGCAAGTTGAAGGGAACTCTAACCAAGAATGTGCCTGTGCAAATGAGCATATGGTCAGAGGATCAATGCATGATGAACAAAATGTAACCCTAACCAAGAATGGCGCCGAGTGATGGCGAGCATATGGTCAGAGGGTCCCTAAACTATTCAACTGAAAGCAAATAGGCGGCGAGCCAGCCTCTTCCACTTATTCAGTGGGAACGTACAATAGACTAAATGCAAGATAAAAGAAGAATGGCTGATAGTACTACTAACAGCTTACAATATGTCAGAATGATCATTTAAATCTAGAGTTTTTCAAGTCTTCATTGCTGCAACTGTGTAGAATTTCTTTCAAAGACCAAATGCAACTTTCAATGCTCAATCCCTACCAAAGGGACAACTTCCTTAATTCTGATATATCAGACCTGCAACATAAAATGGTGAAATCTGCAAACAAACCCTCACTCAAATGCTCATATCTCGCTCTAATCACACCCTAATGTCATGAAATCAAGTGCAGAACAATCTATGAATGATGGCGCCCAAGATGAATGCCCAAAACCACTCCAAACAACCTCACTTTAATTTGCACAAACTCCAAGACTTCAGCAGAATGGTACGGCCTTCTTAAAGGGGCGATTTTACTAGATAAAATCAGAAACAACAAATAAAAATCTACAAATTTGCAAGATGGGTCACCCCAAGTAGACAAGATGATAGGATGAACACCCAAAACAATATCTTTTTGTATTTTGGATTTACGAATGAAAATTGCCTACAGCTATGCAACATCAGCAACTCTGAAACATGACAAAATGCTGGAATAACATCTACCAAATGCAATGAAACTCAACTACAATACAAAAAAACCAACTACAAGCTAACCTCTCAACTAGTTGCTATCTTTCAAGCAAGAAGATGAGCCAATGCTAGGAGGTGTGCTTTCCTCGAAGCGAGTGCCTGAAGACAATTCAGCAACATAACGGTGTAGTAGACAAAAGATCCCAAATGAAGAGCTGAGGCCTGATTATATAGACATGAGAGAACCATCTAGAAGCTTCAAGAAGGGCGCCCAAAACCCTAATTTTGAATTCAGCATTTCCCTCCAAAAGAAGGTGTCCTTTTTATTAAGCTCAATATTTGACTTTTAAAATATAATTTATCTCACCATGGCGCCTTGACCCTTTAAGTCCCCTTTTAAAAACAACTTAAAGTTGTACTGCTAGGCAAAGGGGGATATAATATTAAAATATAATATTATAATGAAAATACTTATCTCTCCAAGAAATATGCGCCCAAGGCCAAAAACTGAAGTGCCAACTAAACCAACTGCAGAGGAAGACCAACTGAACTGAACCCAACTTGTCCACTGCTAAAAATAGAATTTACTAAAAATAGTAAATTCATGAAGTTGCTTGGAATGCCAAACTGAACATACCACTGCGAAGCTCTTTGAAAACCCAGAAAGAATCCGCAATCAGAATTCCAAACTTCAAGCAACAACCTCCTCAAAATTAGGAAACCCTAATTTTACCATCCGCATAGCCTACGGGTCTCCGGAATAGGCCAACGGTCAACAGAAACGATCACAATTGAGAAGGGGACATTACATTTTTGCTCTAAGCATACGGAGTTCTCCCTATTCTGTACAAACTTCCTTTCTCTAGAGCATACGTTGCTCTGCTTCTGTCATACAGTCGTCTCCTATCTTTTGTGTTGCAGTCATACGGCCCTTTGGACCCTCCCTGTTGATTTCTTCTTGCTGCATTTTGAGTGCTGAAAACTGACAATGACGCCTCTTCTGTTATATATTTGGCGTTCTCCTTAGGTCCGTACACTTTTTATGAGCTTCCACACTTTAATAGTTTTCGCTTTAATTTTCCTTCCCTTGATCACTTTTATTTTTTCATTTTTTCATTTCCTTTTATCCTTTTAATATTTCCCACTTTACTTTTTAATTTTACTTCCCCAATCTTTTTTATTTTTCGTCTGTATTTTTTCTCTTTTTTTTTCTAATCTCTCCTTCATAATCCTTCGATTCCACTTTTCTCTCTCCTCTCTCTTTGATTTCTCTTGCTTATGATTATTTTGTCCATTTTTTCTATCTTCTTTTACTTTTTTTCTTATTTCTTGATTTGTCACATCTCTCTCCTCCGTTTTTAGTTTTTTCCACTTTCACCCATTTTCTCTCTCATCTCCTCTCTCTTCCTTTTCAACTTTCCTTTTTATTCCTCATACTTCACCATATTTCCTAACCTTCAATTCAGAGGCATAGTGCCATTTGCACATATGCAGGGGCTGCTTATAACATTCTTCTTCACAACATGATCCTATATACTGTATATCAAACCATTTATCAAGCAATGGAGGAGAGCCAATACCCTTAAAACTGCCATCGATATAGCGTCAACCGTAATGCTGGTACCATGTAACTTCCTTTCCTTTTATAGTTGGTGGCATGTCTGGGTTGGGTATTATTTTCCAAAGTCCGTCTTTTGTCGCCATCTTTCTTATCCTCCGTACTTTTCTTCTCTCTCTTCTCATTGGGTTAAGTACATCTTCAGTATATCCATCCACTTTCAAAATGAAAATGTCTTTTGTCATTAGCACCGATTTTAAGCAAGGAGCTCTCTTCTCGAAATAGGATTCCCATTGTTTGTCATCCCATTCGTCCTCTTCTTCATTATTACCTTCGGTTTGGCACACACTTCGTTTGCAGGCGGCTTGTTCCTCCCTTTCCTTTTTTACCTCTTTATCCAATTCTTTCGCCACATATCCTTGCTTAATGCTTTCATAGGGGATGATGTAGATCCAATGACTACCCATTCTTTGCCAAAGTGCCGATGTCCCGGATATCGCATTGGTCAAGTGCTTGTGCCCCCGCGACACTGCAATCCCTTATACCCTCTTCTGTACCAACCTTTCTTCAATAATCTGGTCTACGCCTGACTCCATCTAGATTCCTGCTACATACCTGGGGCCTCCCAAGCCCTAGTCTTGTACTCTCGGGGTCTCCTCTTCCAAGGGCCAGTCTTCCTTAGCAGCGTAGCCAAGCATGTTGATTGCTATGGTATCCTTCTTTTCTTTCCTTTCCTGATACAAGTTTAGTTTTGATCCGTTGATCGCCTCTGGTAGCAATGAACCATCCAAATTTTCTAGCTTTATAGAACTATTGTCATATACCTCTTGAACCCGAAACGGTCCTAACCAATGAACCTTGAACTTTCCCGACTTGATTTCGTTGCAACCGTTATACTTCAAAACTAATTGTCTTGGCCGGAAGTTCATCCGCTGAAGGCGCTTATCATGTCAGTACTTCCTTCGCCGTTGCATATTCTCCGTTGCCCATTGTGCCATAATCCTATGTTCATCCAATTTGTTAAGTTGGTATAACTACTCCTTCAAGCTTTCTGTATCACCCAACTGATTCTCCATAGCAATTCTTAGGCTAGGTACCATATATTCCATAGGTACTACCGCTTCCTGACCGTACATCAATTGAAAGGGTGTGTGCCTTGTCGTCACCTTGTACGTAGTACGGTAGGCCCACAGGACCGCAGGTAGTCTCTCCTCCCAATCAGCCTCTTCTATGCCACAAGACTTGTGAATAATAGATACCAACACTTTATTTTTAGATTCTGCTTGACCGTTCACCCGAGGGTAGTATAGGCTTGATAGATTGTGAAAGATCGGGAACTTCGTCGTCATTAGTCGGATGACATGGTTGACAAAATGTCCCCCATGGTCACTCGTGATTTGTATCGAAATCGCATACCTCGTCACTATTTGATCGTAAATAAAGAGTGCCATACTCTGAGCTGTGTTGTCTGACAATGCTCTAGCGTTTGCCCATTTCGTCATGTATTCCGTAGCAACCATAATGTATCAGCATCGGTGCAATTGACTTACCTTTAGAGGTCCAATGAAATCCAACCCCCACTGTTTGAACAACTCCTGAGGTTGGGATGGATACAACGGCATAAAATCCCGCTTCAATGGTTTTCCTACCCTCTGGCAGGTATCATAGCCTAACACCCATTCTCGAGCATCTGTGTGCATAGTTGGCCACCATAGGCCTGCCAGTAAAATTTTTCTTGCCATAGTATTCAGGCCCATGTGACCTCTCGCCAGACCCTCATGTGCTTCCTTCAGTATGCCTGGGATCTCCTACTCTATGACGCATCTCCGAAGGATCTGATCGGGCCCCATTTTATACAATAAGCCATTGATCAATTGGAACGTCTTACTTTTCAAGACTAGCTTCCTCCTCTCTGTTGGTGGCATGTCCTTTGGAAACATAGATGTAGACAAATATTCCCCAATCCGTTCGTACCATGAGGGAAGTACAACAATCTAAAATAGGTGTGCGTCAGGAAAATCTTCATTCACTCCCCCTTCGGCAGGTTCACCCGATCGAATTCTTGATAATTGATCAAGGATCACGTGACTCTTCCCTGGTCGTACGACGATGGTAAATGTAAATTTGTGAAGTAATAATAACCACTCTCTTACTCTTGAATTATTGGTTTATTCACCAAGTACATTAAGGCTTGATGATCCGCATAAAAAGTGAATGGCGTGGCTAGCAGATAATGCCGAAATTTTTGTACGGAGTAGACCATTCCCAATGCTTCTCGTTCGGTAGTACTGCAGTTTCTCTCCACGCTAGAGAGTAGTCAACTCGCAAAGAAGACTGGGTGATCCAACCCATGTGCTCCCACCTGCACTAGTGTCGCTCCAATGGCAAAAATAGAGGCATCAACATGTACATGAAATTCTTTATTCCAATCCGGGTATGCTAGTATGGGTGAACTAATCAACCGGTCCTTCAATTCATCAAATGGCTTCTCCTATTCTTCAACCCATATGAAGGGTTGTCCCTTCCTCATCAGTAGGTCGAGAGGATATGACACTTGCGCAAGTTTTTTGATAAATCTCCAATAGTATCCCACACGCCCGAGGAAGGACTTCACACCGGTGATGTTCTCTAAAGGCTCCATCCGTATGATCACCCTCACCTTATCGGGATCGGTTTTCAATCCATCCTTACACACAATGTGTCCTAGCACCTTTGCTTGTGGCACATTAAATCTGCATTTCCTGGGGTTCAATGCAAGACAGGCTACTCTACATCTCTCCATGCACTCGCCTAAGGCCTTTAGATGCTTTTCTTTATCACTATAAATTGACCAGTCATCGAGGAAAGCTTTAAAATTACCTACAGACATTCTATCAAAAATGTGAAGTATTATCCGTTAGAACGTGGCTGGCGTGTTACACAACCCGAACGAGATCCGGTTGTACACGTACACTCCGTCCTCCACCACAAAATTTGTCTTTAGTTTATCTTCCTCTGTGATATTGATTTGATTGTACCCCGAGAACCCATCTGGGAATGAGTATATCTCATGCCTGGCAACCTCTTCGAGAATTGTGTTAGTGAAGGGGATAGGAAACGGGTCCTTGATGGTCACTGCATTTAGACTCCGGAAGTCCACACATATTCGGATCTGCTCCGTTTCTTTCTTCAAGGATATGACGATTGGTGATACCCATTCACTGACTTCTACCTTGAAGATGATGCCTGCTTCTAACATCTTTTCAATTTCCTCTTGTACCTTGGTGGCATAGTTTTTATTCATTCAATAGGGCCTCTTCCATACGGGTTGGGCTCCTAGTACGAGAGGGATCCTATGTATGCATAGCTCTGGTGGTATTCCTTTGAGATCCTTGTACGTCCATGCAAAGGCATCTTTGTATTCCATGAAGATCTTGAATGCCGCTGCCTTTAGTACGGGGTCACAATCATCACCAATGAGAATATCTTTGGGCTTTTTGGGCTCACTGAGGTTGACCTTCTTCAGTGTCAGTTCCTCGTACTTGATGAGTTTGTCTCGTTTAAATTTATGTGATGGCGTTTCATCCAATTCGGCCACCTCTTCCTTATATTTACCGTACTCAGGTGGAAATGTTTGACTGGTCGAGGCATTGTCTCCTTCCTCTCCCCCTTCTCTGATTTATAGCATATTGCAATCGGGGTGGAAGACCTTGTAGTCCTCCATTTTCTAGTGAAACAACCCGTTTAACGAACTTGTTTCATCCTCGGAGCAACTGTCGATCTCTAGTATACCTTCCTCGTTTGGCTCCATTATCTTTCTCTCTTCATAAACATCTGATCCTCCCTTCGATTCTGATCTTGACAATGCCAGTTCTTCACTAATTGCTTTGTTCTTTAGATCAATGGTATACTTTTGCCGATGGCTCTCGATTGACAGTGTATTCCTTTTCCAGTTATGGTTTGCCTTTGCAGCAATCAGCCATCAACGTCCCAACAGTGCATCGTACACCTTCTCGAGTGGGATAACAACAAAATTTAACAAAAAATTTTGTGTACCAATCAATACTTTTTGTGCCATTAGTGTACCGAGGGGTTTGATGCCATGCTGGTCTGCTCCTACCAGATGAAATGTCGGAGGCCAAAGAGTTGGCTTACCCAAGAACTTCCAAGTTTCTTCAGGTAGTACATTCACCCCCAAACCGCCGTCAACGATGGTGTTTTTTAATTTCATTCCCAAAATTTCCATCCCTACGATGGCCGGCTTCCTCCCGACACTTGTTGCGAGTAGCATTGGATCTGTGGTATCTCTTGCTGATTCTCTCATACTTTACAGTGGACCCTTCTGAATATTGTCTTCAATGGCATTTGTAAGTGCTACTCTTAGTTGAGGCATCGTTTGTAGAAGGTTTGTTACTTTGATTGGTATAGTTGTGTAAAGCACCTACCGTACTATGTTCTTCTTCGACTGCGATTGCAATGGCATACTGGCCATTTTGGAAGTTCCTTGTTCTTTTTGTATAGCTTCTTCTACTTTTTCCTTGGCTTCTTGGAGTCTTTCCTTCTCCGTACGAGGGTCTGGATAATTAGTCTTCTTCACTTGTGCCCTTGTTATTGCCAGGACTTCTTTGTCAGCCACTTCCAACATATTGATGCCTTTTTGTTTTGGGTAGTCCGTGTCTTCATGATCACTAGGACCACACCATTTACATAGTTTTCCCTCGGTGCCTTGGCCACTCTGACAATCCCTCGCAAAGTGATCCCATTCATTACATTTCCGGCATTGGATCATGGGTCTAGCTTTGCTGTCGTACTGGATTTTACTTCTGGGCATATTATTTCTCCAATTGTTATGGTAGCCACTTGGGGATGCGTTGGTATTCTGAGGTTTCGGCGGTGTGGTCGACGGGGTTGACTGTTCCCCTTGCGTGAAAAATACTTGCGAACTCCTTTTTTTTAAGTTGTATGGGCACTCTTTGATAGAGTGTCCCATAACTTGGAAAATGTCATAGAACAATTTCTTCGGGCAGTTCGCCTTTGTATGACCTTCCATCTTGCATTCGGTACACCATAATTCATTTGCTTCCTTGTCGGCTTTTAGTTCTTTCATCATCCGCATCATGTCCTGACGAGGAGCTTGTACAGTTGTTGATGCATCTTCACTTTCCTCCGCCACTCTCTTTGTCATCTTTCTTCTTCCCCTTCAAGGGTGTCTTGTTCTCGCTTTTAATGTCCATCACACGATTATATGCTTC
>VDFB02051605.1:0-14684 GCA_007258455.2 Sequoia sempervirens | reverse complement strand
TATATATATATATAATAAAAAGAGGAGGTAGTTGTGAAGACGTAAATAAAATTGAATTATATATATATATATAATTTAAAGAAAACAATTGACAGTTAGTGTCTTGCTTATATTTAATCGCTACATATGAAATTTTATGATATGTAAGATACTAAACAGAGTGTGATTCGAAATATCGATGCAAAAATTGCAATACAATCTAAACCAAAAACACAACAATTGTCTTCATGGATTGTAAAAGTAAGATACTATAATCTTAGAACTTGTACCTTATACTCACCACTGCTTAACTACAGTACTTTCTGACAACTTATGCTGATTGAATTCAATCATCTTAAAGACACGGAAGAAAATTTAAATACCTTACGCTCATTGCTGGTACTTTCTGATAATTTACGGTCATTGAATTCAATCATCTTAATGACACGGAAAAAAAATTAAATACCTTACACTCTATCACTGTTTAACTACGGCAGTTCGTAACAACTTACGGTCATTGAATTCAATCATCTTAATGACATGGAAGAAAATTTAAATAGGGCAAAGTCTCCTCACCAAAGTTCTGTCACATTCCCACTACAGTTTAATTTCCCCACAGTCTGGCGTTTTAAGTAGCTACTCTCCCTTCTAGGCCTCGCGCACGCATTTTCATTCCTCTGCTCTTTCCGACGGAGTATTAATGGCAGTATAGATGGCGATGTGAACCGGCACCCACCAACTGTACATATTTATTGGTTATCATAAATATCCAAGGTCAGAGTATGTACATTCCCAACAACTCAAAAGGACATTTCACATGGCAAACAGTGCGCTTCATTTTCTATCTTACCTGGCAAGGAGTAAGTACACAGTGCCCTTCATTTTCAATTTTGTCGGTCACCAAGAAAGGAGGACATTTCAGGTGGCCAGTTAGTATCAAAACTTGACAACTGTTGGGAAAAAGGCTGGAGAGGAAAATGAGACTGCGATTTAACAGTCCAACTGTTCTTCCTTTGATATTCACTTGCCTATAGACATTCACTACCTACCATTCAAATTCTTACGAAAATTTTAATGTTAAATTTCATTTCCCAGTTTTATTCTCGTATTATGCTGGTTTTAATAACTCTCCACAAATTCTCCTTTAAACAAGTGTTTAGTATACTGTAATAATAGTGTTTATTATGTAATTGAAAACAGTAATGGTTAAGTCTCTACTTTGTGTTGGTGAAATTTAATGCATTTAGTTTTTGAATATATTAGCTTTTGCATAATGATATATTATTATTAGTTCTTGTCCCAGCAGGAATATTTATGCATTCTGCTTTTAACTGGCAGCATCGGCCAATCACATTTTTCCATTTAACATATTACTTTTTTTTTGTATAGTTTGAATTTGGAGAGCTATTTTATATATTGGAAAATTAGCATTTATCTATTTTTCTATTCGTTCGAGTAGCTTTATAAATCATTATCGTTTTAAAAATTTGGGAAAATGCGAACGCATAAATGGAGTAAATAAATTTAAGCAAAGGTATAGTTTAGAAGTTGGCAGCTAGAGGTACGTAATCCATGAATGCAGATTAAATGCATTAAAATATCGTGAATAAATTTAAGCAAAGGCATAGTTTATAAAAAATCAAGTGGGATAGATCGTGACGTGAATATGAATACAAATTAAATGCATTAAATGGCATCTCGCTCGAGGTGAAGGCGCCAGATCGGTTTGGTGGCCACGCAGGCCGTGGTACTTTGGTCATGTAATATAGAGTTAAGCCACGGCTATGGCATCGCTATTACTTGAGGCACAGGAATCTGGTTCCTCTTCTGGGCTACTGCGTTGCCGGGCAAGAGAAGCTGTTGGTGTACAAACACATGGTGAAGGGAAATTTGTGGGAGTGCTTGCACAATGAGCACAGCTTGGACTGGACTAGCAGGCTCAAAATCGGAATTGGTGCGGCTAGAGGTTTGGCATGGCTTCATCACAGTTGCAATCCTCGCGTCATTCACCGCAATATAAGTTCAAGCAGTATACTTCTTGACGAAGACTATGAGCCAAGAATAACGGATTTTGGACTGGCAAGGCTTATGAATCCTGTAGATACCCATCTCAGCACTTTTATCAATGGGGATTTTGGTGATTTAGGGTATGTAGCTCCTGAATACATGCGCACTTTTATTTTTTTAACCACTTCCTTTGTATGTTCCTTTAAAACCCGATTTTCTTCTGATTGGTTTGGGCTTATTTTAGCCAATTGGTAATTGATTTTTGATTTGTTTAAATTGGTCTAAACCTGATTTTCTGATTGGTTTGGGCTTACTTTTAGCCAATTGGTAATTGATTTTTGATTTGTTTAAATTGGTCTAAAATTAGGTAGCTCAATTTTTTGGAGATGCTTTGCGATGTTTTGGTTGTGTTTCTAGACAAATACGTGCGACGGAAGACATGACAAAATAAAATTTTGCATGTGCCACAGCGCTACAACCTCTGTCGCTGGAACTATTAGATGGCTACGTGTGGTTAGTGTACTTTGTTTAATATCAATTAATTACAAAGTTTTTGTTTTTGTTCATAACAATGGATGCTCATGTAAAGTGTTTGTTTCTGCTCATAAAAACTTCAAGTTTTCGGTGCTTTGTCACGCTTACTATTACTGTGAAAATATTTGTTAGGGTGACATCTTTTGTGAGGTGGGCTTTTAATTTTTTTTTCCTTAGTTAATCACAACCACAATTTTTTGTTTTCCAATTTTGTTAACAATTCTTTATTTTGGGTCATGGATTTTTTAGATTCCTTTTTTATATGTATATTGTTTACTCATCCTAATAGTACTATAGATTTGTCGTCTTTGTTCCTCTTAGGGTTGTCATTTCTGGGAGTTTGGAGGACTCTGAGAGAATATTCTCTGACCTTATTGTGCAGGAGCTTGAGAATTGCAGCATGTGGTCTAACAAGGGAAGCATTAGGGTTTCTCTGAATAAATTTGAGGTGGCTATGGAAGATCTGTCGAAGGCTATCAAGCTCGCTCCGCAAGCCCCTATTCCATTTCTCAACTGTGTCATTGCTTATGAGGTGTCGCCCTATATAACTCTTCTCCAAAGCTTCTTGGGCTGACATTTGTTTTGTTTTTAGCTAATTTTGTTTCGAATTCGAAGTTTTCTAATAAGTTCATTAGTTATATTTAGTACATAATATTGAAACTCCCTTTCAAACTTGGTATAGGTTAATCTTTTTATAAATCAGCTTTGGCTTTATACGGGCTGAAGGAAATCCACAAAAATGGACAAACTCTAAAAATGCTCTGCGGACAATTCTTCTTAATTTTTGGCCCAATCATATCTCCCATGACTGATATGTTTGGGTGTGGGTGGGCTTGGCTAGAGCAATTGCATAATTATTATCATGTTTAGGTGCTTTGATTCAGACACTTCTCTATGTCTGATCTGCAACTTGTTGAACTCTTTTAGATAAAAATACACCATTGCAGACTAAAAAGAATACAAAAAGACAATAAATATCCTTTGGACAAAAGGAGAGAAATTACATGAGATCTTGATTTATAGCTACATTGCACAGTCTTATATCTCCTAACTCCATTGGGCAAACGTGCATTGCTGGAAATACATAGTGGAAGAGACCCCTATAGGCTACAGCCCGAAGGCAGCCGAAATATCTCCATTCCAAGAAACAATATTTTATTTGAAAGATAGAAATGTATCTACATAAATAATATTTGATAAAAATGCTTTTAATCAATCATTATGCTACAGGTAATAACCTGCATCTCAAATTCTATGTTTAGTGTGTTTCCACAGAAAACATTTTTAATTTGGAAAATTTACCTTTTGGGTAATGTTTGGCTTCATTGCCCTTACAGAGGTATATTCTCTACAGTCAAATTTACCAAGCACTACCACCTGTAACTCCTGTTGGGTTGGGAAAAGTGTCTCAAAATATCTGAAGAATGATTTTATTATTTTTTTACAATATTTTGCTTGACAATATTATATTTAAATTCACCCCAAGGATAACTATTGAAGCAGATTTTTTGAGGTTCTAGTTACATGTTAACCAAAATAAATGGTTTGCAAGTCATATGTGACTATAGATTTCTTTTACCACTTACTCACAAAATTTCTTCTACCAGGTTAACAAGATTTAATATCAATTGGAAGGGGGTGACATAGAAGATTGGACCTGGCAGCAAGTTATGTAAATGTCTTTCTGCAACTTCCCTTATGAAGTTAAATTCAAAATACATATTGATTGCATTTGTTAATCTTATTGCTTTGTACAAAGTGATATTAACCTTCCATAATATTTGCTCCACAAAGCCTTTACCACTTCTTTTGTATTTGAAAAATGAATAGCCTCTATGTGAAGCTCACTTTATTTTAGCCAAATTGAAGCTACTAATAAATCTAAACTAAACCCAGATCAGACTACATAGGCAATTTTCTCATTTCTATTGTGGTGTTTCTATGTCATTAGGACTGAATAAATGAGTTTTTGATTGCCAAAGATGTGGATATACAAATATATGTATTAATTTATTTATATAGTGACTCAAAAACCAATATTGTTAATACTTGTTTTATGATCATTCAGTCATGTGTTCTTTTCTATTTTTATTGCATTTTTGTTATATTGCTAATGTGTAGGAAAACTGCACTTGATGCAATCAATTGTTATTTATTAAATTATTTTTTTTGAACTGTGCACAAGAATGTTTTTTGCTAATGTTAGTATCATATGCTGCTACAGGTGGAGTCACTATTGGAGAGAGAGAGCATTTCACACTCGAGGAGCTCTTCGATGAGGAGGAAATTATTCTACAATGAAAATATTTCAACAGTCCTCTTTTTAATCTGTAATTTTCTTCAAAGATTTTTTAACAAGTATTAATTTTGTCTACATGATGGACACTCATAATGGCTGATTTTTTGCTCAACGGGTTAGTAAATTTATTGACTTATTACTATTAAAAGTTAGAATGCTTATACTGGTAGAGATCCTTCTGTGGTTTCACCATGTTTTTACTTTAATTTACATCATTAATCGTGCCCTTGTTTTCATATGGCATTTTTGTGAAATGCTTTTGGCTTTCTATGTTGGATTTTCCCCCAAATTTTTGCTTTGAAATATGGGCAGTATCTCTTATTTTGTATGCATTTTCAAAGGAATGTATCTTGCCTTGCACTCCTATTGTTGGGAACATTGTATCCAGACAATGCCTTTATATGTGCCTTTACATGTTCTTCCCTTGTTGCCAAGAGTATCTTTTTAGAAGCTCCATTCATTGGTGCCAGATTAGCAGCTTCAGATGCAGAATATTACCTGTAGCATACTGATTGATGAAAGCATTTTGTTTGAAACTTTTTAATTGTTGTATAATTAAGAATTTAGAATTATATACATATATTTAGTATATTTTTCTGCTATTCTGCATTCAAAAACTATTAAAAATCCTATATTTAGTATTTTTTCCTACAATTCTACATTCAAAAAGCATTTCAACTTTTTTGATCTTGTTTACCCATAGTTGTTGATTATTGGTTGCTGATCTTCACTGAAACATTTAATGTTGAAAATATTTTAGAGAGCAATCTTATTGTTTTCTTTTGGCTGGTAGTCAAATTCAAACTTTCAATGTTACTCTCCTTGTTTACTGTTGGTATTGCCATATAGGGAAGCCCTTCCCAATCAGCCTTCACAGATGAACTTCCCTTCAATTGAATGTTGTAAATATTTTATAATTTTGGATTATACTGAAAAAGTTATACAAAATTGCAGTATCAAGAATACAAATTAGAGAATATAAAGTTTCAATAAATCTCCTTACAATAAAAACAAAGTCAAACCCATATAAGACATAACTTGATGTTGCCTACAGATCTATCAGACAATTTCAACCTTATCAATGTCTCATTGATCTAATTTAAACAAAACTAAAAGCAATAAAAATTCTAAGTTTATTCATTACATTTTTCCCTGCTCTCTCCTTTGAATCTAAATGCTTTACGCTCTCTGGCAGGAACTCGACTCTTGTGTCACTTGTTATTGATATAGTGATATGTTTTAACAATAGTATTTACTTTTTAATTAATTTTTAAATTTATAATATAAATAATTTTATCTAGTGTGTTTTTTCAAAATTTGTAGAAATAAAGTATAATTATAATTTATAAAGTGCTAAATTGAAATAATAGCAAGATAGACTTGATTGTAGAAAAAAAATTAATATAAAATTTACATTAATTTGTGGATCAAATTTAATAAATCTAATAAACTAATACATATCTAAAAGAAAGAAAAAAGTATCACTTTTAAAGCAACTATCTAATTAACTTCACAAATTGAATATATACTTTTTCATAAAAATATGTTTTTATTTTTAATATATATATTTAAAATAAAATAATTCTCAATTACCACCTTTGATGTAGCACTATGGGTAGGGATTGCTTCAACCTATTTGATGAAATGCTTGATAGCCACAAGAATCCATTTATATATGTTGCTATATCTTTTTTAAGTTTTTCTCTATGAAATCTAATCCACAGTGCTATAGGGGAGCCTTTATCATCACACATTGAAGAGGGAGAGCACCTACAAACTTCAAGTTACTTGTAAACCTCTAGCGATTGTCACACTTCCTTACCCTTCTAGCCACATGCTTGAATAACATAGGCCACCAAAAACCTACACTAAAAATATTATGTATAGTGATCTTAGCATGGAAATGTCCTCAACAAATACCTTGATGACACTTATCCATTGCCTTGCTAGACTATTCTTGGTTAAGCAATTTTAGTAGCAATCTATTTGAATCTATCTACATTAAGGTACATTGCACTAATACATATTTCAAAGAATATAGATTGAGATTTATTTATTGGTGGCCATCTACCACAGAGGGACATTTCATATTTTAGAGGTAGAAGATGATTTTTTTTACCAAGGATCATCCTCTAATGGACAACAAATTTCTGCACAATTAGTATTGATTTTATTTACCTTTGCTACCTCAAGATTTATATTTTTCATGATTTTAACCAAGCCTTGGCCTCTGATTAGCTTTGTTGCTTAAACCTCTATGTCATATTCTTGGATATTATTGATCCATCTACATCTTTTTCTTGAGAATTATTTCCAATTGAGAATATTTTTTACTATTGTGGGTACAACATATTCCCTTATTTTCACTCATATTAGGTATGGCCTACAATCCTTAACAACTTTAACTAGGGAATACACATGCTTTTTTATTATTTGGTAGCTTAACTCCACCCCTTGCAAAGACTTATTGAAAAATGAAATAGGATTCTCATATTTATCCTTATTCTTTTCAAGTAAAAAATAATAATATTATGGTAAGAATAAAATCAAAATTGTTGGAAGGATTTGGAATTCAAATGGTGGGAAAAGGTGGAAACCCCCACTTCCCTTAATATGAAAGGAGGTATGATTTAAGTGTCTTGTTCCCACAATTTCATTAAGAATCCACACCCAAACCATAAATGAAAGAGACTCTCAACCTTAATGGTGAGTCAATCAGACTTGGGTTGGTGGGGATTCTTTTAGGAATAATTTGAAATAATGTAACTAAATGAAATATATGACCTAATATGCAAATTACAAATTCCTAAAAGCAAACAAATTGTAACAACAATTTGCAGGAAGATCTAGAATGTATTTGAGGTTATGTACCTATCACCAAAAGTTGATCCTGATGTGTGTAGGAGGATTGGTTCACCCCTGGGTGAATGGGTCTTTGATAGGGCTTTTGAAAACACTTTTTATAGTCCTTTGGTGTTGGATCTGAGATGTTGATTTTCACTTGCAAATTTTTTAGAATGCCATAAATAAATTTTATAACTTAGTTTTCATAGGTTGACAAGAATGATGATAACAAATGCAACAATAAAATGTATTGCTCTTCAAGATATAAATAATCCTTCTTCAACCTGTAATCTACACATACACAAAGAGGGAAAAATTTTTATTAGTGCCATATAGTGGTTTTCCTTAGTCAAACCCCATGAATAGTTTTCCCACTTTCATAATGGAAATGTCAATGATAGAAAACCTTGAATAAAAAGGAAGGAAATAGTGAATGAATACTTGATGTAACTCACCACCCTTCAATGGCTTCCTTGAAGGATTGAAGTCATACACATATCTTCAAAGGAATTGTATCTTGCTTGCTTGATTTTCTTGAATGCTTGAATGCTTGAAAATATGAAGACACACATCACAACGTTAGACTTCAACATGAACACACTTAAACTTGGGTATGATGTTAGGATCTTGATTGTTGCTACAAATGATTGATAATGTTGCTCTTGAATGCTCTTGACAATAATATTTTCTCTTGAATACTAGATCATGTGTGTTATAATGTTGTTTATATTTCAAATGATAACATGACTATGTATGTAAAGGTTTTAATCCAATTTCTTAATAATTAGATTCCAAAATCTGACACCTATAATTTTAATTTGAATCATTAGAATGCCACAAAAAAGATATTTTAAATTGGGTCCTAGCATATAAAGTCGACCTATTCGCCCATGCGAAAATGGGTCTTGGACTATTTTTCCAAGACACGCATATTCCATGGCAATTAAAATATTAAATTCTTTTATTTGATGTTGGGTTTCCTTTTAGAAAATGATAAGAATAAAGCTTTAGAATGCATAATTTGACAAATTACAAGCTTAATTAAGTCCAATAAATTAAGGGATCCAAACATTGTGTTAAATTATAAAGGCATACAATTTCCTACAATACGTTTAGCCCCCACTTTAGTAAGGGTATGAGCTTACACTTGGAATCACACTAAAGTAGAGAAATATATGTCAAGGGAGGTTCAATTGTACAACTATTGGAAAGATAAGATGACAAGGGATCAAGAGAGTGAGCAAGCCCCCAAAATCTATGATCTCATGGCAAAAAAACGAAGGCACAAAAGAACACACACATGTGTAGTAGTGAAACAAGGTATATACCAACAATGTAAAAGCTAATGCAAAATGGAAAAAAGATGGACTAGAGATCCTATGTTGTATGTACATAAAATGTCATTGGTACACTAGGTTTAACACTCGTGAAAAAAGTAAAGCCAAAATTTCCAAATTCTCCTCAAGGGACCGTGAAAAAAAAAATCACCTTCGAGGGTGAAAACAAAATTCACCTCATCAAGTGCAAATAAAACTCACCTCAGGGGGTGCAAACAAAATTCACCTTAGGGGGTGCAAATAAAACTCACATCAAGGGTTGCAATGAAAATTCACCTTAGTGGGTGCAAATAAATAATGCTAATATATAACCCCACTTTAAAGAAATTGTGAAACACTGTTCTATGATCAATTACTTTAAAGTAGAGATTGATAAGTTCCATGTAATAAAAGATCACATGAGCTTATTTGGAAAGCCCTATGCCAATGATATGTTTCCAAATAAAATACATCATGATAAGGGGTTTCCCCAAGAATTTACAATGTCATGAACAACATAGTAAGGTACACTAAGGGATTTATAGATCTAGAGTCAACATATGTCTTTGCTATAGTGATATAATAGAGCTCAAAATTGTCATCATCCCCCAAATACTCATGGAATATCTAAAAATAAAAGGAATGACACATGAAGAGAGAAAATAAAGATGCTTTTGGGTCAACATGAAAGAGACCTAAATGTCTCAATGCCTTGCATTGTCCTGAAAAGGAAAGCACAAGACAAAGAAAAGATAAGGTTTATGACATATAGAAGAATTGAGGTACAAATAGAAGAATGCCATGATAGATTTTTTTTCCTTTGTACATCCTTGTGCCAACAGATCAAGAAGGGTAATCCAAAGAAAATTCACAAACATAAAGACATGCCAAGAAGCACAATACAAGAGATCACTTTACATTCAAGAAATCACATATAAATAAAACATAAAGTAGTATGTCACATGTGAGCCAACCTAGAGCATGTCATTTGTATTCCAATATTTCTCATCATAAATGGAAGGTAGATAACTAGCTATAGGGACTACAAAAAATGTCATGAGTGGGTGCAAAAAGTTGGAGGGCCAAAAAGTGGCCAATTTTTTTTTTTATAAATGAAAGGCTATAACATGAGCATGTTATAACACACTCATGTTATGGCGTGGTGTGACTAAGCCTAAGGCTTGGTCACATCAAGCATATAACACACTCGCATTATAACTTGACTGTGTTATAGCTTATTAAAACAAAAAACAAAAAAATCCATTTCATTCCATTTTCACTGTCATATTTTCTTGCCTGTAGGCAACAAACCCTGCTATTGCACACTTGCATTTTGGAAGCATAAAAAATTGCAATTTCTTCATCAAATATTTGCAATTTTGTCACCAGGATGTCGCCATGTCAAGGAGGAGGTCAAATTTAAGTATTTGCATTATTATTTTTTTGTGAATTTGTTGTTAAATAGGTAAATTTAGGTTGCCTTTGATGTGCATTTCTTTAATTTGTAGGAGATGATAATCAACCTAAAAATCCTCCTCAAAATCCCTCTTATCATGAACAAGCACATGAACAAAATTCTCAACAACCACAACAACAAACTCCAACAATTCCTCAACATCCTCTTGGTACTCAACAAGATTTAATGGGGGAAATAGAAAATGACAAAAAAACATTGGGGAGTTAATCGTGAGGTTGAAGAATCCTATAAATTCAACCTTGGAAAGAAGCACACTTGCAAATTCACTTCAAGCCATGTTAACACATGTAAACACAATTAGTGAGCAATTAAGTGGTTGGGCGGATAAGAGGTAGGAGTGTAGGAATTTTTATGCAGATAAATTATCATATAAAGAAGTAAAAGATGAAAAAATTACAAAATATGATTTGTGCTCATTATTCACTAACCAATGCACAAATCAAACTCTTGACCTTAATAGCAAGATGTTTCCTATCCATTGGTGCAACCACTAATGGATTAGGAAATTTTTTTGGGATAGGTGGTGGATGGTTTTGGACCATCCACCATGCAACAATAATGAGGTTCCCCAATATTTCTTGAGGAAAATCTTCTGCGAGTTCATCCTCAACAAAAATCCCCAACTATTTTGATATGAGGGACTTTTGGGGGAGAGGTGGAAGGTCAACATAGGATAGACTAGGTGCACATTAGGATCCTTAGTGGCAAGGGAGACAAGCACTCACTAGTTCAACTTATGAGCACATTGATATCCCTTCCATACGAAGGAGAGTGTTGAGGTGGACACTCTACATTATATTAGCTCTTTGACCTAGAGTATCATCCAGCGTGCCAGTCCTGTAGTACATCACCAACCAGGGGAGAGTTCAAGGGGTAGGCTTCCACCCCATTCTTCTCAGGTTTGTGGTTCAACCTGTAGATATGACCCACAAATAGTTAGGAGGTTGGTGCACAAGATACGTCTGCAGCTACCGATTTGGCGATGGCAAATGAAATTTTGAATGAGGCTTTCAACATCAATACTCAGGTAAATGTTCGCATGTTAGCATGTTCATTGAATTTAATTTATCAAATTTCAGTTTTGAAATGCAATATTAACTAATTTAGTTTAATGATTGTAATAAAATTTTAGGGTCACGGTGTTGATACTGGATACACCAGCCTGCCACCTATTTTTTACTCCATTGCATCTATCATCGAGGTATGTAACTAGTAAACAAGTATAAATATTACATGTGAATAACATTGTTATATGAATTGTATTCTAATATCTAATTTTAGATGTTGAATAGGTTAATATTGGAGGTTTTGTGGGAACACCTCCTAGTGCTAGTGGAGTTGTACAAACCTTCACACAAGTAATAGAATAAAGAGTTTAACTAATGAATTGTACTTAATAGATTTGTGTAGTTTATATCCGTATCGTTGATTACATTGCATTGCACATCTCTCAAACTCAAAGTATTACTTCACATTGCATAACCAATAACTAGATGTTGATAGATGGAAAATTTTCAATTACAATATAGTTGTTTAGAAAGCCAACATAAGTAGTGATGCAATTACTTCACATAGCATAAGTAATAACTAGGAGTAGTTGCCAATTTCATTTGCTTGTCATGGCATTCCATGAGACCACTTTTTATTAAGGAATATTTTCAAACAATTCACTGCCTTATATATGCTATGGATGCTTGGAAAAAATCTTTGAAAGAATAATAGTAAGCAATAGCATAGACAAGGAAATGAGTTGTTTGAAAAAATTCCTAAAGAAAATGTGGCCTCATGGTGATGTCCATCACCATGAGACCCAATTTCTTTGAGGAATTTTTTCAAATAGCTCACCACCTTTTCTATGCTACCACATTTTCCATACATGTTTACCAAAGAATTTTATCAAATAGTTCACTTCCTTTCTACTATGGCTAAAAGCCTAAAATAGGTGCTTTCCAACAAACTATGGATGCTTGGAAAAATTCTATCAAAGCATAATAGTAAGAAATAGCATAGACAAGGCAGTGAGTAGTTTGAAAAAATGCGTCAAATAAATGTGGTATCATGGTGATGGAATGCCATTCCATCACCATGAGACCACATTTTGTTGAAGCATTTTTTCAAACAACTCACTACCTTAAGAATAGAAACCAAGCCTTTAGGAAAAATTCCCCTCCAAATCCTTTTCAAGGTCCTCATCCTCATCCTCAATTTACCAATCCATGGAAGCTTCCACCTCTTATTCCACTAGTTCATATTCCCACTCCTCCCTCTTCATGTCATTATCGACCTCCATCTCATAACCAAGACCACACTATACCATAAACCCCATCCCAACATAATACCATAGAGAAGGCAATGAATTGTTTGAAAAAATGCCTCAAAGAAATGTAGTCTCACGGTGATGGAATGCCATGACACGTTTGTTTTTCATGGTATTCCATCACCATGAGACCAAATTTATTTGAGATGTTTTTTCAAATAGTTCATTGCCTTCTCTATGCTACAACATTTTTCGTACATGTCTACCAAATAATTTTATCAAACAGTTCTTCGCCTTGCTACTATGGATAAAAGCCTAAAACAGGTTCTTTCAAACAAGCTATGGATAGGGAAAATAGTAAGCATGATAGTGAGAAATATATAATTCCACAAGTACTAAAAATTTTGTTCATTATCTCATACATTATAAGCCATGATGTGCATCACTATTGTAGTTTTCATGATTGAATAATTTGTTGTTTCATTTTTAGATGTTGCAAGCGAAAACACCTCCAGATGTTCATAGGGAAATGGAGCTTTTTGTTTCTTCTTCTATAGACTCCTCAATTCCTCTCATGGGGGTATGAGGTAGCTTACTAATTTTCAAATTACATTTGTTGTTATAGTTGTTAGTTAGTGAAAATCAAATGATTATTGATTTGTAGTTTAATTTCTCTTTGGATGGTTTCTATAGGGCTTCAACACGCCACCACATGTGAATGTGAATATTTCCCTTGAGTAGAGTGATCATCTAGTGGCTGTAAGTGATTATTTTGTTAAATATATCATTTTTTATAATGTAATTTCTATATGTTGATGTATGTTGATCATCAAAGCTTGTGCCTTTGCAACAGTCTTATGGGAAATTTAGCAAGCGGGGAAGAAATTGCGCCTTACTGAATACCTCTGGGATTTTTATAGAAAGACAACATTTTTTTGGGGTTTTGAGATAAGGGAAAAATAAAATATTAATATAAAACATAAAAGGTGATGCATCAAATATTTTACAACATTTCAAACCCAAATCATTCCTATGAGTGATATAAATAGACACAGAACACCACAACCCTTCATTGTTGGAAAGAGAACAAACAACAAAGGCTAACTTCAAGCATAGTGTAGACTTTCAAATCTTTTCGTAGGCAATGTTCATTAAGGTTTGATCAAACATAAAGACTTCTTATGATTATCAGAACAATATCTTAGAAATCACATGAAATCTTCCTCCTAATACAACATAGTACAATAAAATAACAACTTTAAAAAAATAGAGAAGTCCAAATGACATAGTCCAATTTTCCTTAGCTATTACTCTACCAAAAAAGCATACAACATAGAAATCCACCACTTAAACTATCTAGATCTAGCTTTCAAGACACAACGTTTCATTCAGAATGATAATATAAAGAAAGAAAGCTTGAAAAAGTCCATACATGCACAGTCTCAACAAATTCTCCTCAATAGTTCATGCTTTTAATTATCAAATGAACTTTGAAATAGAGGTCAAATGCCAATCTGATAATAGTTTAAACCTTAATAGATATAAGATTCCAAAGTAAAGTGGTTTTGCAACTTGCTTTTGAAAGCAATTCTGAAACCCTAAGAAAACTAAAGAAACTCTTTCTTGACAAAGAAACTGCAACTTGGAATCCAACCCTCCATTGTGTCATTGCCCTCCTTATATAGTTGCCAAAAGAAGAAAGCACCACCTCAACACCAAAGTAATTATTTCCAGGTGTTGATACTTTATAGCTTGCAATCTGATCGTGGATCTTTTGTTAGGCCATGAAGATCTTTGTTCATTAATTCTCAGCTATTGCAATAATGTCTATTAGATATTTAGCAAAGATAGAGGCTCGTAGATGATCAAATCCTAGAAATAATAGCCTAGCAAGAGGTCTTGTTGACTGCTCACATCATCTTGAGGAACCAACTTAGAACTTCACAAAAATCACGAAAGGAAAAAGGCCAA
>VDFB02051604.1:0-19657 GCA_007258455.2 Sequoia sempervirens | reverse complement strand
AGCAAAACACTTCCCAAAATATGCTATTTTTAGCAGATCAGCTCAGAATGGCAGTGTCGACAGGTCGATGAAGTCATGAAGATCCAGCATTCAAAATTTCAAATCATTCTGAGCTTCAGAGATGCAAGAATTGAAGGACTTACTATAAGTAGTAAGGCATGGAAGAACTGGCGAAAACGAAGAAAAAAATGGCTAAGGCATGAAAAGTTCATCCCGCTCTCATGACAAAATGCGCCGACTGAGTTCATCGTCTTGCCACCTCAAAATGCGCCCAAGTTGGTGGAGTAGAAGCATAAAAAATTCTAAGGCAAGTGTTTCATCCTGCACACATAGCTAAATGCGCCGAGTTCAAGGAAGTAGCATGTTCAAAATATTCTAAGTACAAGTTTCATCCACCTCCTATGTTGAAATGCGCCCTCAAGGCAATGCCAAGCATAAAAAAAAAATTCTAAGTGTCGAAGTTATCCTCCTCACCCATCAAAATGCGCCCACTCACAAGAAAGTCAAGGAAAGTCAAAATGTTTCATCCTTCAGCATAGGCTAAATGCGCCCACATGCTAGCAAGATGCTAAAAACTTTCTAAGGCAAGAAACTCGTCCTCCACCATGCCCAAAATGCGCCCAAGAGGAGTTAACAAGAAAGAAGTCAAAGGGGTCAAAGATTTTCATCCTCCTACATAGGCAAAATGCGCCCAAATCAAGGCATGTGAGGACAAAACCAATGGCATGCAAAGCTAAAAGAGACAAAACGTATGCATGCAAGGAGGGAATATTCCAAATGGGTTGAAAGGCAAGTTTTAAAATCCACTTCATAATGCAAATCCGCCCAAGTGTAGAATAAGGTCAACAAGTCAAAGATGTTGAGGATATTTCATCCACCTCCATGGGTAAAATGCGCCCATCCTTCATCAACCTCTAAATGCGCCATGCAAGCTAGGAAGAAGACAAAGGGATGTTGACTTTCCTCTCTCCCTTTTGAATGCGCCCAAGGTGGGGGTAAATAAAGAGTGAATGTGCTAGGCGTAGGAATCTTCATCCTCCTCAAAGTATAAAATGCACCCAAGCTGCATAAGGGTGGTGAAATAAAATTGTTGAGTGGGGTGAGGTTGATAAGTATGCTAGGCGTGAATGTGAAGTATCCTCTTCTAAATGCTAAATGCGCCAAGAGCAAGGTGTTGATGATAATTGCTAAGGCGTGGGAATTTGAAAATGTTTTTCAAATGTGAAATAAAATACAAGGTGGTAGAAACAAAGTTGCTAGGCGTGGTTTTATTCTCCTTCAAGTGTCATTTGCGCCTAAGGTGGTGAAGTAAAATACAAGGCGTTGAAGATGATGGAAATAAAATATGTTAAGTATGATGTACTTCAAGGGAGATTTTCTAAGTGAAGTTGGATAAATTTTTTCACGGGCAAAGTGAGCAAAGTGAATCAAATTTCCTAGGCAAAATTTTCAAGGTGATCTAAAAATTTTCTAAGGCAAAGTATTTTCTTCCTTAGAAAATACGCCTAGAACTCAAGGTGGTGAATTTTCCTAAAAAGCAAAATTGCCGGTGGAAAAGTCGTGAGTGCTTTTAAGGTGGATAAAATATTTTCAAATCAGAGCAACAAGAGATGTTCCATGATGAAGAACGGGATTTAAAAATTGTTGAAAAGAATATTTTCTAAGGTTCAAAATTCAAAAAAATTAAATGAACTCCGTTCGCTGGGTACCCATGGATTCAAGCGTTGGAGAAAATTCTCTTCTGGGTATTGAAGATCTTCAACAGGGAATGGATTTTAAAGTCTTCCGTGCTTCGCCGCAGCCTTTAGGATGAAGACTTTGATAGGTACTGGATTAATGAGTTTTCCTAAGGGAAATTTGAAAATCTTCTAAGGCAAAATGAAGAAAATGTGTTCTCAAGGTGAAATTCTCTAGACGATGAATTTGAAAGGAATTGCCTAGGTGAATTTGATTGAATTCTTCGTGGGACTAATCTTCCAGAGTCAGGGATGAACGAAATTGAGTATCAGAGCTCCAGTTAGTAAAATGAATTTCTCAAAGATGATACGCCCTTGAGGAAGATGGGTTGAAAATTTGGCTAAGGCATGAAGAATTTGAACGCGAAGTTAGCTAAGGAAAAACGATGATCCCTTGAAGATCAAAGCGTGAAAATCAGGTAAGTAAGGTGAATTTATATTATGAAGTGTTCTAATGCTCTTCTCCTTGCTTGTTTTGCAGGAGGAACGTCGAGGCCGGGCGGTGATGACTTAAGAGATGAAGCAAATACTCCAAGACTACATTTCAACCTCGAAGGAAGAAAGTTGCGAAAAATGGCTAAGTGTTGGGACTTAGTGACAAAGAAGGAGCGTTTTCAAAACTCAAGATGGAGAAAAGAGTGGAAATTCGAGCAAGGTTGAAGAACAACGTCAAGAAGAAGATCAAGAGCAGTTGAACTCCAGATTCTATCAAATTTTATTATCTGAGGAGGCAATCTTAGAGACTCTTTTACCCTCCTCCAAACGATCAACAGAATTGGCTGAATGTGAAGATCGAGAACAGTGTGAACGCATTTCAAGGATGGAATCTTCTAGAAGGATGATGGACATTTGGCTCATTTATTACCCCTCCTCTTGGTGGCGGTTTTTAGGGCGAATCTTGTTTAGGGCTGAGGTGGCACAATCTGGGCCATCCAGTCGATTGTAATCTGAGCCGTCCGTTGGACTTGGCCAACTATAAAAGGGGGAGTCCCCCTCATTTGTATCTCATTAGAATTAGAAGTAGAAGCAGAGCTTAGAGAAGGAGTAGAGAGAAATTGATAGAGTAGAAAGTAGAGTAGTTTAGATTGAAAAGAAAGGAAAGTCTTCCCTTTGGATACTTTGTAAGAAGTTGTCATGTATGCTTTCATAATAAAAGAATTTTCATTGATGGTGATTTCTTCTTTGTTATGAGTAGTTGTTGAGGCTTCTTCGTCCTTCCAATTCACGTAGCATCTTGAAGTAGCTTAAAGTAAAGTAGATTTTATTTCATGCAAGTACTTAGCAATTGTGGAATGTGGTGCTTGATTTGAACAAGACTTTGCTTGTCCATACCACTAGCGGGCTCGCTGACGGTGGGTTCGCCTTGCGTGGTCAACTGGAACTTTGTGAAACTTAACTTCGATTATGGTTTATATGTTGGCATGCGTCGTTGTGATGGTGTCTTCATGCTAGATCGTGATCTGAACATCTTGAGTCACTCCTCTAAAGATTGCACCAGTTCCGCGGAAGCTGTCCGAAGTGAGGCAAAACGGAGCTTGGTTGAAGCTTGTGAGAATTGATAGCCATGTCCCACACCTTAGAGTAAATTAGAACTTCTTAGGCCCTACACTCTTTTAAATTCAGTTCATTTCTGGTTAGAATTAGGAAACTTGTGCTCACTTGCCAAATCATTTGAATTACACGAAAGCCCTTTGTCTATCATTGTTGTCAGCTATCGAACAATTGTGTAAGTCCCCTTGAAATACCAGCAAAATCACATTGAGCCAACCGAGTCTATTCGCATTATCGGAACCTTGGAGTTGAAAGCATGAACTCACTCGCAATCTTAGCATGCTGAATACTTTGTTCAAGAGAGGATAGAGTATCCGTTGGGAAACTTTATTCGTGTTGGTGCTGGTCTCAAAAACCACGTCAACAAGACATACACCCAAATTTTGACCTTTTTGACAAATTTAACAAGACTTTTACTCATTTCTTCAAAATGTCTAAGTGTAACAAAAATTTTAATTTTGGGGTACAACAAAGCAGTTCAGGCACCTAAGGAGGACAAGGACATTTTACATGAGTTCATACGTCATTTACATGCTGGCTCAGATGACCAAGTATAGAGGAATGACTTACAAGGGGCCAACTGGAAGCGGTCCTGATCAGTTCAAGATTTATGAAGCTTTCCCGTAGTTGCACTTGACCAACACTTCTCACTTTAAAAGGGTGAACAATGCTTTTACTATGCATATAATGAGGACTCTTCAACAAAGAACCAAGCAGAGAACATCAAAGGATGCCTAGAAGTTGATTGAAGAGTACAGATATTGGTTCATCCAATTTTCGAAGTTCACCTACATTAGGCTGCAGGGGTTCACATCTTATGCATATAGATTACCGAGGTACCCCACTGAAAGGATGGTGATGTTGGAGGTATCTAGGCAACTTCTTGCCTACGACAAAATCCAGAAGAAGAAAAAGAAAGGAAGACTGAATTACCCTATTGTTATGGGGAATTCAATTGAGGAGTGTCCATCTTTATAGGCAGCCCGAGAAGTTGAGGACGAATTACAATTCTTCCACCTCACTCTCCACACCAGCAGACAGGATTTTGATCCCTACAGAAATATCGGAGTGGTTCAAGGTGTGGAGCATAGGCATAAGGCTCACATTGAATATTTTTGGGCTAATGCGGAGGATGAGGCCGCAGTTAGAAAAAGAATGTTTACCCGACTACCCCTTAAGTTGATCAGAGAATGCAAGGTTATCCTAGTTCCAGACCTGGTGGATGAGGATATCAATATTATTCAGCCAGATTATGAAACGGTGAGGAACACGCTAGTTCCGCTGTCTGATTGGTCGGAGCCAGAGATTATAGACTTGGATACGCTATGCATTCCAGTCTTGACATTCACAAGGAGCTAGGTGGAGAGACATGTTCATAGACTCAAAAACAAATCAATTTCTCTCACCTACAATCTCATGGACGATCAAAGGCCACCAACGACAAGAAAAAGGAAACAAGCTGCCCAAGTTTCTGAGGCTCAGGAGGAAGTTCAAGTTCAGCTAGCGCCTCAGAGATTGGAGGAAGCATCACCCACACAATTACTGACTCGCTCTTCAAGTGTGCGAGAGGTTTCATTGTTCACGAGTCAGAGAGCCAGATTGAATGAATAGCGCGAGATAGAGGAGGTCAATTTGCCATTGCCTAGGGAGCCGGATAGTCAGAGTGTTAATGCTCCTAGGAATGAGAGCCAACAGGAGGAAGATGAAGAGACTACAACAGACACTCGCTTGGAGCATATGATCGAGGCAGCTTTTGAGGTTGAAAATACTATGGAGCCTGAAGCTCAAGGTTTGGAGGAGAATGCTCAACATTTAGAGGAGGATGCGCAGCACATGGAGACAGATGAGCCTCAACAAAATGTTGCTAGAGAGGAGGCTCGTGAAGAGGAAGCAACAGAAGAGCAACCACTTGTCATCTGCAACACATAGCATGCGGTACCGGATTGGCTCACGAGTAGGATGAGAAAAGACCCCGAAGACGACACCGACCCGACAATAGAGATGGACAAATTCCTCAATAGAATAAGTGGGTCGCCAAAGAAGAAAAGAGCTAAAGAAGAAAAGAGCTAGAAAATATTTGAAGATAGAAACAGATAGATCCGGTTTGCGCACGCTTCACGTTGCTGTGCCTAGAGAGTAGTGTGATCGAGACGAAGAGATGCTGGAAAACTATGTGGTCACCAATGTTGAGCTAGGCCGTCCCAGAGGAGCACAGGTAATTGAGGAAGCTGACAGCTCCTTTTAGGCATTGAAAGATAGATTGCTTCGAAAAGAAGAAAAATATAAGAAGTTGAAAAAGGAGCATAGGACGTTGATTGGCTACGTACAACACTTAGCACGTCTATGTGGACTGGAAGGTCCACCGGTCTGGAAAATCTAGCGGTGGACCTTCCAGTGGAGCTTCCAAGAGAATCAGTTAGTGGGCTCAAAGAGTTGAAGAAAATAGTTTAGGAGGCAGACAAATGGGTTGGCAGTGTCCATATTGAGGCTTAAAAATTCATTGAGGATCTTGTCTCTTCTTTTCAACATGCCTCTAGTATCCTCACCCGAATGGAGAATATTGATCAGGCTTTGAATGAGACTCACATTTATCAGGGAAAAACCATTCCACACTTGGCGGCCCTTATGCATATTCCTGTGCAAACTTTGATTGAAGGAGGAGTAATCCAAGAAGGAGATTGGTATGATTTTCTAGGCTGGTATTCTTCAGCATTCACTGGCCGAGGCTTTTTTGATACGGCATGGGTAGAGTCAGTCAGAGTGAGGAATGCTATGGGAAACATTCGAGAAGGTGTCTTCAACACACTTGAGGCCTTGTTTGCTAAACGACTAACTCCCGAGGAGGTGATATTAGATGGCTTGAAGGGAAGATTGCACCCATTCTTTTCAGAAGTGAGATCATTTACCCAAGATGATTTTGAGAACGTTTCCACTTTCTCCACCATCATCCAGAGCACTCAGGAAGCCATTGAAACCTGGATAAAATATTGTATTCGGCAAGAGCAAACGATCACCATCCTCGAGTTCTAGCTCAACCTCACCCCGTCCATTTCAGTTTAGGAAGTTGAAGCAGTGCTGGCCAGATTTGTTGAATTTGCAGTCAGAGAGAAGAACAGTGGGAATGCGTTCCTGGACGAGAATCTTCTAGAAGGGTAGTGGGCATTAATTTCCCATAGTGGCCAAAGGGAGGAGTTTTTCATTTTGTGCTCATTTATTACACCACTCCACCTTCCGGCAGTTTTTAGGGTGGAATCTTGACTAGGGCTTATGTGGCTCAATCTGAGCCCTTCATTGTATTTGAATCTGAGCCGTTCGTTGGAATTGGGCAACTATAAAAGGGGCACTCCCCCTCATTTGTACATTATTAGATCATTAGAATCAAATAGAGATACAATCATAGAGTAGAGAGACTGATAGCATAGATTGGTAGCATAGATTGAAGAAGGAAAGTTTTCCAATGAATGCTTTGTAAGAAGTTGTGAACACTCTCATAATAAAAAGAGTTATCATTGATGGTGGTTTCATCTTTTGTTGTGAGTAGCTAGCAAGATTTCTCCGTCCTTCTGATTCACGTAGGAACTTAAAGTAAAATAGGTTTCATTTCATGCACGTAGATAGTTGTGGAATGTGGTGTTTGATTCAAGCAAGCTTCATTTGATCCATACCACTAGCAAGTTTACTGATGGTGGACTTGCCTTGCGTGGTCAATTGGAACCCTTTGAACCTAACTTCGATTATGATTCACATGTTGACATGCGTCGTTGTGATGGTTTTTTTATGTTGAATTGTGATTTGAATACCTTTAGCTACCCTTTAGCTACTCCCTTGAAGATTGCACCAACTTTGTGGAAGCTGTTCGAAGCGAGGCAAAGCGTAGTCTAGTTGAAGTTTGCTGAAGTTGATCTCCACATCCCGCGCCTAGGTTAGAACATAGATTTTCTAATCCCTGCAACCATCCAATTCTGCACTTTTTTGGTTAGTATAGAAAACTTGCACTTCATTGATAAATCTCCCGAGTTACGTGAAAACCCCCTTTCTCTTTAGTCTACTGTCTCCTGTAGAACAGTTACGTAAGTCCCCCTCGTAATACCAACAAATCACAACGAACCAACTGAATCTATTCCACTGCATGAAAGGAACCTTGGAGTTGAACGCATGAACTTTCTTGTAATCTTAGCATGCTGGATACTTTGATCAAGAGAGGATAGAGTGACCATTGGAAAACTTTATTCTGTGTTGGTGCGGTCATAAAACACCCATCAACAAGTCACAAGGCAAAATGATTAATGCTCTCGTGCGAATGATACTCACTGAGATAGAATTGTCGACTCGATAATTCAATGACTATGCTGGCAACCACAGTAGACACGTCTTTAGCAATAGAGCCTGTTGATTCTGATTCTCCAAGCAACAATAGAACATTCAACAATGGCTTCAACGCCACTGACTTCCCAATCCCAACTTAGGGAAGTCCCGACAATATTAATGAGGCGTTGATCAACACATTGGGCATTTTGGATTAAGGCAACGACAAGGAGGAGTTCGGTAGGCAGCGAACAGTTCTGGAAACGTGAACGATCTCCTTAAATGAGATTAAGTATATTGCACAAACAGCAAACGGATGATTGATAAAAGCAGCAAACATCTCAAGGAGGATTGGCGATTTCAAGCAAGAAATAATGTTAATTAAATAGCAATAGTTAATAAGAAATAAGGAAACGATCAAGAGTGGTAAAGTAGTTACACTTAATACATAATAGTTTGTAAGATGCTACCCCAATTGTAGATAAATTTTTTTCTTGATTCTACCAATTGGATTGCCCAGACATTTTGTCAAATAATTTTCCCTTTCACAACTCCGAACATATACCCAATTTGTTTTCAAACAGATGAATGATCAACATGGGAAAATATTCACAATACCAATTTAAACAAATGTACAACATACATACATTGAACTGTTTTATGCATAGATTGATCTTTTCAGAATTCCCAGGACTTTGAAATTGTATAGGGATTGCAAATATAACGGTAGATAATATTGTTTCATTCGATACAATAGCAACCAGTCACAAAGCTCAATTAATCACATATTAATATTTTCATACTACACTGCACATGAATTACAAACACCAAGATAACCTTTTCCCATAAATTGTGATACTTGACTAACCTGTGTAAATTATGATAGTCACACTTTATTCTATGGACTTAAATAAGTACCCTCCTAAGCCTTCTTTGGAATCACACCAGAATTTGATAAACCACTTTGAATATAAAATCGATATTGTGTTTGAAGTTGTCGCTTTCCTCCATAGTCAAAGCATGGCATCGAAATTATAAGCAACTCTCGATATTTTTTAGGCCGCATGAATTCCAACCATGGGTTTGTGACAAGCTTTGTTTTCTAGTAAGAACCGTTTCTAATTTTTAACGCCATCTTTATAAAGCATAGTGGCAAACAACTCCTGACAATCATACAATAGTCTTTATCTCTCAATTCTACATGTCATTCTTACATTCATTCAGCTAAAAGCATTGACATGGCATGCCTTGGGCGCAAGAAGGCTTCAAAACTGACACAGACTCTTCTTTGACTCCAATGCCACACAAACTCCAAGTTATAGAAATCAATTAAATGCCATCCAAACCATCGACTTACAAATCAGGCACATTCCTTTGCTTATATTGTCATTGAAGAATATTGATAGAGACGGTTACATTAAGTGATATCTTTGTAAGCTTGATGGACTTCCCTAGGCATCAGTTCGTATTCCCATTCAACCAGCAGCACTATCCTTCATAGAAATGGTGGCTCCAATACAATTTCGACTCTTCCTCCATTCTTATGCTAAAGCTCTTGGAACTTGTATGTTATTGAAACTTCTGAACTTTTACCCGCATGAACCTTCACGGCTTCTTGTCTTGAAAGAACACGTTTTTTTGTTTGTGGCCAGAACCGTATACCTACAGTGATGCAAATCATATATTCTTGAATAATTGGTAACCAGTATTAATGAATTCCCACACAGATTTTCGTGTCCAATGAATTTGACGAAAAACTTGGTTCCAATCTATTCACACTAAATGAAGTAGAGGCATCAATATTCACATTAGACAAGTTGCGATTCCTCTTGGAACAATTCGTGCCCAGCAATAGAATGACTGATGCTCAATATTCATGTGGCTTTAATTTATTAAATTGGCTCTCAAGATTAAAGACTTATTCCCTAGCAGCGACAATACATAGGGACGACTCCAAATGAGTTAGTAATAAAATACTTCCCTAATGAAATATCGACTCCTTGACTATGCCACGACTCTTTAGAGTATGCCACGACTCTTATGTTCACTTGCAAGTGTTTTATGAATTCAATCCATAAAGACATGGAAGCTCAAAGATATAATATTAGACCGGCCTCCTTCAATCTCTTAAAATATATTATAATGAACAGAATCAAGAAACTATTAAACCGCAATTCAATCCCTCCATTTCCGTTTTAATTTACAGAATCTCTAGCTACACAAGAATACTGAATATATAGAGAAACCTTCCTCATAACATTTGCAGTTTTCTCAAACTCTATCACATTCAAAATTATGTTTATTGAATTGTGTTCAAATGCATAATATCTCACCTTCAAAACTTCATTCAAATTCTCCAATTTAAGCTCCAGCACAGCCCCTCAAGTAGGACTGTCAGCACCATCCAGCGTGTATCTTCCAACACCGGAGATGATATTCTCTATGAGAAGAGAATTCTGTCCTCACAAAGTTTTGGGAATTATCCAGCCAAAACTTGTTACCAAAATTCCAAAATCCAGTCTAACATGCTTGCAATGAGCTCTCCTAGAAAATTTATTCTTTTTTCCTTGTAACTCCTTGTGACCTTTTGAATTCCTTCTTTTTTGCCTCACTTTTAATTTATTTCCCTTTTGAAATTCAAAGTAACTTCTTTAATTTATTTAACTTTTTTCCTAACTTAAATTACTTTGCCACTTAAACAATTAATTTAAGTTGTCTCTTTTTAATTTAGCCTTTTTGACAACATTAAATTAATTATTCACTACAATGCTGACTTATAAAAAATGGGGACATTACATAGTTAATCTCAAAATAAAAGGCATGACCATTTGTGTGGTCGCACCAATCCAAAAGGGTGTGTCTCTTGTGAATGAGACATAACCATATAAAATAGCAATGAGAAATGAGGGACCAACATCATTGAAGAGTTTGGAAAACAAGTTCACCCTCTATAATAGATCACATAAATTAGAAGTATCAATGAGACACAACAATCAATCAATCATTTTCAGATAATATACACAGCAGATTCTATACCTGGAGATCTCTTATATCCATTTGCTTATCCATCAGATTTTTTCCAAATATATATGTAAAACAAATAACAAGTCAATTATAGTCTTTCAGACTCATCTTAGATCAAATTAAGGACTTACCGGTTGAACTCATTGACTCTAGTCTTGCTTATACCCTTGTTATAAGATCTAAAGATAAACCTAAGTTGAATATTCATTTCAAGATTTAAATAAAAAAGTTGATATCATCATCATCATTACCTTGACATTCTTATCTATCAAGGATTAGTGTGATGAAACTAGTGTCCTTAAGCAGTTCATAAACACCCTCTCTACTAAAACTATTGTTTCTAGGCATTCCTTGATATCCCTATCCATAAATCTAAAGGCAAAACCCAAGGAAGCCAAAAAGGGACATTACAAGGAAAGGCGGACAAAGGTAGTAGTGGGTACTTCTATATCTAGTTTGTGAACTATCATCCATGCCCTAGAGTGGATTAAATCAAAATACCTCCAGTTGCTTTTAGATAGGGACTTTGCTATTGGGTTCGCAGAAAGGACTTGCAAAGCAACTACCTAATCTACCCTTTAGGATTGGAGGAGTGAGCCACCTTCTAATTCAGAGGATGAGAGTGACGAGGCATGGGTTCCCAACAACTATGTGGGTCTACCATTGGCGCAAGTAGGCACATTCCACCTTGACTGCATAGTAAGGATTGCTCATCACTTCTCTTTCAATCCACACATAGATGACTTGTTGATGCATAAGTGTGGGATGGCTCAAGATTTATATCATCCATTTTGGGATGGAGTTTTTCCATCTTCAGAGGATGGAACTAGAACTCGCGGGACTCTGACTCTATTACTTTCAGATGGTTGTTTTCAGGGGCAGGGTTCAGAGTTACATCATACAGTGAGCTATGGTCTTGGTGAGCATAATTGCACTGTTGTTCCAGCCCACAGTGGTGGAGTCTTGCTCCATAAGTTGATCGAAGATGGCTGTCCTACTTCAATGGACAAGGATTCTTTTCTTAACCTTTGGAGGATAGCAATAGTTTGAGAGTTTGGAGGAGAGTTGCATCATCTACTCAACATTGGAGAGTGGCATAGGGTTGGTACTCTGGCACCCTATGACCTTGATAGTATTGTGTGCATCCCCCTAGGTTGGATTGCCAGTCTCGAGCCTGCTGTTCTATTTTATATCAGCAACCTAGGAGGAGTTGTTATGCATTTTCTTACACCTATGTTGGGTATTCATCCTATCCATGGGAGTTCTACAAAGGTTGGTGAGTGGTGTTGTGATGATGTTACTTCGACATACTTCCATCTTCTCATGTTCTGATGGATGTGAGGTTCTGATGTGTTGGGATCCAGGAGGTGACAGGTTTGGCACGTCCATTCGATTGGATCTCGAGAGTTGCTTCACCACTCTCAGCATGGTGAACAGTATATCAAAGTAGTGCAATGGAAGTCAACGGATGCTGAGTATAGCAGACTTTCAATATGTTTTGTAGATTGCTCTACATTGGGGTAGTGTTGTGACCTTTTTCACACATCGCCCCATTGCAAATGGGGACCCCCTAATTTTTGCTTCGTTTCGGACTTTTGGCTTGATTTTTGGTTTGTTTTCCTATTGTCTCTCTCTTGTTCTGTCTGTCTTTCTAGGGATGTGCTCGTTTGGATTGAAATTTTGGCTAAGTCTGAGAATTAGGGTTTGATTCCTTCATGTCAGTTTGAGGTCAAATCAAGTTTGGCTATTGAAATTTGAGATTAACATTGTTGTCAGATGGCTTCGAGCAGGTCCCGAATAGAATTTCAATGAATTCCGACAACTTGCTATTTTTAGTAAGTCAATTTGGGGGGTTTGTTTTCTTGAGATTTTCAAATTCTAACAATTGCACTGCATTTTGAGCACTTTGAACTCATCACTGGCAAAATTTGAGCAGAAACGGACAACTTGCTATTTTTAGCAGTCCTGCCTTCGAGGTCCATTTTAGGGTTTGCATGTTGAATTTTCAGATGCATGTCTGAGGCTTCTTTGTGGGTTTTTCGAGACCATCGCAATGATGTAACATGCAAAACGGGACGACAACTTTCAGTGCTCAGCCTTCGAAGGCTGTAATTAGGGTTTGCATGCAAGTTTTCTCAGCACATGTCTGCATCATCTTTCTGGGTTTTCCAAGAGCTTTGCAACGGTGTAACATGCAAGCAGAATTGGTCACTTTTCAGAAACTTGCTATTTTTTAGCCAGTGCTTGCGTGTTGATGAATTTTCAGGGTTTTTTCTGGGTTTTTCAAGATCTCTCGGGCAGTGTGACATGCAAAATCATCCGACAACTGATGGGTCACCTTTTCAGACGTTTACTATTTTTAGCAGTGCCACTCCGGCAACTGCCCAACACTTCAAAGTCATGAACCTGGTGACATGCAACATAAACAGAGTTAAACAGAGCTCATTTGATACACATGCAAGGCAAATTAGGGTTTCCAGCTTCAGGACCCTAAATGAGGGGTCAAACGCCAAAATTTCTGAAAACTGAGATATCCCATTGTGATCAACATCTTTCAAGGAGTCCGCTGGTAAAATTTGAAGGAAATCGGAGCACTTACTATTTATAGTAAGGCATTCTTGAAACTGGCTATAAATAGAAAGTCAGCATTAGGCGCCAGTGTGAATAGGTAAGTCTAGCGATGAGGATCACAGCATTCAAATTTCAAGTCAAACAGAGATGTGGTCATAAAACTGAGCAGTTACTATAAATAGTAAACCACCTTCAGAAGCGTGCTATAAATAGCAGGTCAGCTCGGGATGGCAGTGTGAACAGACTAACTAGGTCATAAGGATCCTGTGGTTAAAATTTCAAATCAGTCCGAGCTTCAGAAGTATGAAAATCGAGAACTTACTAAATATAGCGAGGCATGAGCGAGTAACTGAGAAAAAGTTCTTAGTGATGAAAATATCTAGCTCCACTAGTAAAATGCGCCCTCATCAAGGAAGTGGTGTGGAAAATGTTTTAAGTGTGAAACTTCCTGCTCACCCTCCAAAATGCGCCCAGCCTTGAGGAGATAGCATGCGAAATTTACTTAGTCCTTCAAACTTGAAGATCAACCCCTCATATGCGCCTGGGTTAAAGATAAGTTGATGGCATCAAGAATTTGACTAAGGCATAAAATTGGAAGCTCCAGCATCAAAATGCGCCTTGGGAGGAAGGGGTGATCAAAATTCTACTAACTCTTCAAAATTGGAAGCTCACCCTTTGAAATGCGCCCTCGCAAGCTTGAGGGGGGTTGAAAATTTCTCTAAGTATGTGAAAATGAAAGCACACCCTCTGAAATGCGCCCTTGCAGGCTTGAGGGGGGTTGAAAATTTCTTGAAGTATGTGAAAATGAAAGCACACCCTCTGAAATGCGCCTAAACTTAGAGGAGTTTGAAAATTTTCTAAGGCACATGAAATTGGAAGCAAACCACCTCAAAAGCGCCCAAGGTAAAGGAGAGTTGATGAAAAGTTTCTAAGTATTGAAAGCTGGAAGTAGACCTTGTCAAATGCGCCTTAACTTGAAGGAGAAGTTAGAAAAATGTCTAAGTGTCACAAATTGAAAGTTCAATGTGCTAAATGCGCCCACCAAGTTGAAGAAGATAAGTTACAAGTTTCTAAGTGTTGGCAATTGGAAGTACAGACCCTCAAATGCGCCCTAGTAGAGGAGGTTGAGTTGAAGATTTTTCTAAGTAAGGAGAAATGGAAGCTGAGGAGGTAAAATGCGCCCAGGGAAGAAATGAACTTAGAAAATGTTTCTAAGTATGAAAACTTCCTGCTAGACCCTTTGAATGCGCCCAACTTGCATGATGGCACCAAAAATTTTCTAAGGCATGGAAATTGGAAACTCACCATGCTAAATGCGCCCTAGCCTTGACTAGAGGTTGAAAAATATTCCAAGTCTTTTAATTTTGAAGAAAACTCCTTTGAATGCCCCCAAATGAAGACATGTGAAGACAAGACGTGTGCATGAAGACAAAACTATATGCAAGCAAAAGAGGAAAAAGACAAAACGTATGCATGCAAAGGCAGAAGGTTCTAAGGCGTACATGCAAAAAGAAATCTAGGACGTCCAAGATGGAGGGAATTTACTAAGGCATGGAAATTTGAAGTGCACCCCTCTATGTGCGCCCTTGACTCATGGAGGCTTAAATATTTTAAGTGTCTAAATTTGAAGCACATCCCTCCAAGTGCGCTTTAACTTGTGAAGAGCTTTGGAAACATCCAAGTATGGAGAATGTGGAGTGGGCCCCTCTTAGGCGTCTTGAATGGTGTAAGAATTGGAAAATATTCCAAGGCGTCCAAACTTAAAGCATGAAGGCTTAAATGCGCCTAGACTAAGAGGAAGGACATGTTGAAATTATTTTGAGCTAGGTGGTGAAAAATAAAAGTTGGACCCTTGATGGCGCTTAGACTGAAGACATGAAATGTGATAATATTTTCTAAGTGTTAATATTTAAATTCCCTCCTCTAGAGGAAAATGCGCTTGAGTCTGATGGGGGATGATGAAATTTGTTAAGGCATGAATAGGTTGGCGAGAGGAAGTCAGAGGATGCCAGCTTCACGAGGTTGATGAGAATTTTCAAAGTTGAGCAAGAAAATAAACCCAGAGATGAGAATGGAAATAAATTTGAAGGAAATATTTTTCTAAGGTTTAAAATTTCAAAAAATAAAAATAAAAATTAAATGAACCCCTTCGTTTGTAGACCCATGGATTCGACGCTTTCTGAAGGGACTTTTCTTTTGGGTATTGGACGTCTGCAATGAGGAATGGATTTTAAAGTCTTCCACAGCTCGCCAAGGCTTTCGAGATGGAAATTTTGATCGGCACTTGGATTGATGAATTTCCTAAGGAAAATTTGAGAAATTTTCTAAGGCAAAAAAAAAAGAAATGTTTGTGAAGATAAAATGCCTCGAATGATGAATTTGAAGTTGATTGCCTAGGTGAAATTGATCGAATTCTTCGTGGAAATAATTTTCTCGAGTTAGAGATGAATAAAATCAAGGTTGCCGACACCTCAACCAGAAAAGTGAATTTCTTGAAGAAGATTTTAAAGGTGCATCTCTTTAATACGCCCTTGAGGAAGATGAAATTTGTCTAAGGCATTGAAATATGATGCATAGGAGTCATATGCCCCAACCTATAGATGTTGAAAAATCGTGAAGAAAGCAAAGTTGGCTAGAGAAAAACGATGAACCCTTGGAAGTTAAAGCATGAAAATCAGGTAAGTAAGGTGAATTTATATCATGAAGTGTTTTGATGCTCTTCTTTTTGTTTGTTTTTGCAGAATGAACGCTAGGACCAGAGCACGATGACTTGAAGTGATGAAGTACGATGATATTACAACCTTCGAAGGGAGATAAAGTTATGAGTTTCGAGCTCTTCCACGAGATCTCGGTTGCACCCAAAACATGAAGGAAGAAAAGTTGCAAGAAAAGTGTTGGCATTTCTCCTCAAAGACCCAATGTGCACCCAATGCAGTCAGGTGGGTGGCGAGGAAGAAATGATCAAGTCCAAGATAGGAAAAGATGAAGGCCCAAAGGTTAGGAATGATCCTCAAGAACTTCAAAGTCGAAGAACAACATCAAGGAGGAAAATCATCGTCGGGTAGGAGAAAGAAGTTTCAGCCTTGAAGTTTCAGATCAAGAACGTGCCTGCCATACTATTCCAAGAAGTTGAAGTAGTGTAAATGAGTCATGGACGAGAATCTTCTAGAAGATGATGGAAATTAATGGCTCATTTATTGCCCCACTCCTCTTTGTGGCGATTTTTAGGGTGAATCTTGTTTAGGGCTGAGGTGGCACGATCTGGGCCATTCAACCGATTGTAATCTGAGTCGTCCGTTGGACTTGGCCAGCTATATAAAGGGGCATCCCCCCTCATTTGTACCTTCATGAGACATTAAAGTTAGATAGTAAACATAGAGTAGAGGGATAACTTAGAAGTAGCTTAGTATAGATTAATAGTGTAGTTCAAGAAGGAGAGTTTTTCTTTGAAAACTTTTGCAAGAGATTGTTGTGTAAAACTTTCATAATAAAAGATCTTTTCATTGATTGTGAAATTCGTCTTTGTTATGGATAGCTAGCGAGGTTTCTTCATCCCTTCTACTTCAAGTAGCGTAATTTCATTTTTTATGCAAGTAGATGTTAGTTGTGGAATGTGGTGTTTGATCTAAGCAAGCCGTTTATCCATACCACTAGCGGCTCAGCGATGGTGTGTTAAGCCTTGTGTGGTCAACTAGAAACATTGTGGGCCTAACTTCAATCACAGTTTGAATGATGGTATCGTCGTTGTGATGGTATCTTCATGTCAAGTGGTGGTTTGAACATCTTTAGTCATCTCCCCTGAAGATTGCACCGACTCCGTGGAAGCTGTCCGATGCGAGGCAAAGCGAAGTCCGGTTGAAGTTTGCTGAAGTTGAGCTCCATATCCCGCACTTAGAATAGATTTAGACTCTCTAAACCCTGCAACCACTTTACATTCAGTACTTTCTGGTTAGAATAGGAAACCCGTGCTTCAATGATAAATTTGTCGAATTGTGAAAACCCCTTCCTCTGCTGTTGAACAATTCCGTAAGTCCCCTTGAAATACCAGCAAATCACATCGAGCCAACTGAGACTATTCGCACTGAAGGAACTTTGGAGTTGAACGCACAAACTCTCTCGCAATCTTAGCGTGTTGGGTACTTTGATCAAGAGAGAATAGGGTAGCCGTTGGCGACTTTATTCTTTGTTGGTGCGGTCACGAAAAAACACATCAACAGGTAGTTGTTTACAGTGATGTTGAGCATGGATTTATCTCTACCCAACAGATGCAAAGAATATGTTGTTGGGCATTCTACAGACTTATTTAGGATCTGGGTATTCAAATGAACAGCCAAGGTATCCAGGTGAGGATTGCTTGTGAACAAGCAATCTTAGGGAGGGCGGACTGTAATGTCCCCTTTTCCTAGGCAGTCGACAGATGTAGTGGTTATCCTATCACTTGGTCCCTATAGGCTAACATGGTATTTAGGGGGCCTTTTTGAGAGTGATCTATGGCTCTTCAACAAGTCTTTTGGTGCTTATTTCAGTACTCTTCAGCTCAGTGTCCTAGCTTATTTGTGGTGTGCCTTCTGGAGGCCATTCAAGACACTTTGACCCACACTTACTATTTTTAGTAAGTCACTTGGATGAGTTGTTCATACTTACTATTTATAGCAAGTCACTGGTATGGTTAGCTGGTGGAGTTATTATATTGGGCATGATGGCAGATTATTTTTCTAGATTAATCTTGGTTTGATTATGGTCCTATGCATTTAATTTTAATAAGGTTAATATAAAGTTAATTTAAATTAATTAACTTTATGCGTTATTAATATTTATAAAAAAGACTATTAAAAAGGAATTTAAATGATTTAAAAGAATACTTTATTTTATAACGTATTGTGCCCAATTAAATAAAATATTAAAGGGAGTTATAAGGCAGGAAAAGTAAATGAAATGAAATGTAATTCAAATGCAAATTAGGGCGTTGAGTTTGGGAATTATAAAAGGGCATTTGGAGCTCATTTGCACATTCATTCATTCATGTTGAAGAAGATTGTTTTGATAAGGGTTTTTGCAGGAGACTGGAGAGTCTAGAAACACTCAGGAAGAATAGCTTAGTGCAGGAGTGAAAGATCTTTGAAGCCAACTTGTAGGCAACTTCATTTAGAGGTTGTGCTTGTGCTTCACTGAATTATAGGAGAGATTTAATATTTAGGGTTCAAAGGAATCAACAGGAAATTGGAAGATATATTGATTGAATTGGGAGGATTTACTTGCTAATGTATAAGTCAATCCTTGTTGATCTGGACGTGGGATTTGGAGATTGTTAATATTGCAAATATTGGAATTGAAGGGTTTCCTATAGCTGAGTTGACGTGGAGGTTTAGACTGCTATTGCTGAAAATACCTCTTCTATCATGGCAAGATAAGGTTGGAGAGCACTGTGTTGGCATCTTTTCTTCCATTGGAGATGTTACTTGCAGCTAGCATCCATTTTCAGAGGGTTTCAAAGCATATCTTACTTGTGAGTTCATGATTTGTAACTCCCAAATTTTCTAGGTATTGTTGTTTTAGATAATAGGAGATATTTTATGAATTGGGTTCTCAATATTTTGTGAAAATACTAAGTATCTAAGCTGATATAAAAATTTGGAAATTTTAGCTGTGTATTCCCTATGTAATGTTCAGTTTTTGAGTTGAAAATTATTATTGCAATATCTTCTCTTTTTCTGCATTATATTGTTGTATCAAACATTGCAAATATATCGCGAAACATTCATCAAAACAAATAAAGACAAAGGAAAAACAGGGCTGCATATTACAGAGCAATCAAATACGATGCAAGTTGTCCACATACAAGCAAGGAATAGCCTGTGAATCTACAATAGATAGGCATTTTGACTATTACCACTTTTACAAATCAGGCATTGACGTCAGTATCTATCTACGCTAAATGATGGAATCAATAATGCTTCACAGTTGACTGCTTGGCTCAGATTTAAATGACCATTCCATCCAAACCCTACGATTAAAAATTCAAAAGAGGTTGTAGTTGCATGTGCTTGCACAACCATGGTTTAACCACGCATGCATGATGATGGGAATGAAGATAGAAGATGTACTACTACTTACAACTTCTTTGGTTTGCATGTATGCAAAAATGGCACTAATGTGAGATCTGAAGATTTTATTCTTTAGACATGATCAAATAAGACTTTTAAAAGCAATCTGTTTGTGTTTTTCTTTGAAGTTGCTCTATATTGTTGTTCATTTTATGCACAATATACATCATTCCTATTATTGCAAACAATTATCTTTGGAAATGTTGAAGCATAGACAAGGCTCGTGAACTCTTTCACAAAAATCTTTGAATGGATGTTTCCTCACGTGATGGAATGTTAAAGCACAGTCTAGGCGCAATAGTTGTTTAGCAAACCGCCTTGAAAGAATGTGGTCTCATGGCATGTGATGGTTGTGATGGTTGTAGG
>VDFB02051603.1:0-13670 GCA_007258455.2 Sequoia sempervirens | reverse complement strand
GAAATATAAAAAGAAGGAAAGGAAAGAGAGTGAGAACTTTAAGGCCTATCCGAAGGAGTGCAATACTCCATGTGAGGTTTATAATAACCCTTCAGATGGTGAGGGTGACACTAATCCAGAGGGTGATTATTATCCCCTCTCCCTAGTACTATCAAAAAATTCTGACAAGGAGGTGGTGACAGTTTCTCCAGTCCAACCATGAGAAAAACATGGGCAAAGTCCTGGCAGGCCGACCCCGGAAACGACATCGGCGCCCTTGCTTCTTTGCTTCTTTGATGGTGTCCGCCCCGCGATTCTACTCAACAACGCCATGTATCACGGAATTTACCGCTGAGGCGGAATATTTCATATTGGTATGTAGGAGAAGCTTCAAACTAGTTTTAACCTTGCGGCAGTATGTTGCTTCGGACAATATACAAAGCTTGTGTTGGAGCCTATTGGAAAAAGGCAATCTTTGGTCAACAAGGATGTAGGATTCAAATATGGTTACAACAAAGTGGCCTCGAGGAGATATGCGTCTTCATTCGGGTTGGAATGTGGCATGTGAATTTTAATTTCCATTTCTCCTGGCTGATTTAACAAACTCAAATTTAAATTCTGGTACAAATGAAATTAAATTTAAGTGTAATTAAGCCTGATTATTTTTGCTCCCTTATTCTATAAAAGGGATTTCAGGGATTATTACACAGGTTAGATTCTGAAGTCTTAATAGGGTTCTAGTTAAAAGCTAAGTTCAAGGAAAAGCATTTAGAATAGAATACTGAAGTAGGCCAGTAGTTTGTCTTGGATAAGAAGTCATGTATGTAATAATCTTAAATGAGTTTTCTAGAAATTATCGCTATCAAAAAAAATATTAGTCAAGAAGTTGATATTCTCCTAATTATGTTCATTATGAAGTTATGAATGAGAAATACTAATGGTTTTATCATTTGTCTTCAAATATTTCATTTGAATGTATTGCTCTGTTTTCAGCTTTAATTCAAGGAATTAATTAAAATGCTTGAATAGGGTTATAAACTTTGTAAGGAATGGCTTAGGATTTCTAAGAAGTAAATGTTTCTTGCACAATGAGTTTTTGTAAATGCAAAGGAATAAAAAAATAGTTTGTTTCTTCCTTAAGTGAGTAATTTTTAAATTAATGATCCTCTTTTATACTTGACTCTGTTGCTCCAATTGATGAGACACTGGTCACTTTATCAGAAAATATTGCATAAGATGAACAAATAGTGTTTCTAGCCCTAGACTTATGAGAAGACAATACTTAATTAAAAATATCTTCTCTAGGGTAGTAGAAGTGGAATTAACCCCAATTCCTAGCAAATAGCTAATCCTTCACTTGAAAATCTACCAAATCTTTAGTGAAATTGATTTTATTTGTCATAAATAGGAATTAATTTGTGTATAAATGTGTTATTAGTTGATTATATTGCATGAAAATGCAAATGGGATTACCCTCCTAGGTTTCACAAAGCCTGAAGTGAAGGAGTATAGACCTTAAAGTCCTATGCTCATTGTGTTGGCCACTAACCTAGTAGTTCTCCATCATAGGAATTGGCTACTTCTTAGAGGATTGTTTGGTTCTGCTAGAAAAATCACCAAAAGAAATGGCGACTCTGCTGGGTAGACTTTGAACCTCCAGTGGCAAACTATCAAACTTAAGAATTTGGTGAATCTAAACATTTAGTTAAGATACTGAGGAATTTCCAAGCTTGGAAATGTTTCTATTGAGCAAGTTTCAAAGGATGTAGGTGTGACTCTGTTGTGGGAGAAGACCCAGAAGGACATTCATCTTTGAAGGAACTTCATATTGCTTGAAGTTTAATCCTCTATGAAAAGAGGTGGCCACTCTATTATGAACCTGATGAAGATGTAAAGAACATTTCATATCTACACATGTTTCCAGTCAGGAGGATGAGCTTGTAGCTACACATATCTAGGTATTTCTCTATTTTTGGTTTTCAAAGAAATACAAATTTGTATGTGAAAACCAAATTTGTAAGAATTGAAAATTTTGATTCCCTATTGAGTGAGAATAAGCACTAAGGAAATGGTAGTGATAAGTTTGCATACTTCTATGTTACCTAATTATGAAGTAATGTATGCAATGTTTTTTAGAGAATCTTAAGCAAGATGAGATAGAAATTTTTATTATAAAAGCTTAAGATTATGTTGCAAAAGAAGTTTGAGTTGCCTGGTGTGACTGCATAATGTAAAGAGGCAAGTATAGAGCTACAAGAAAATGTATCATCAACCTGTGCATCCTAGTGTGCAGCCCCTGTTGTGTAATAAAAGAAGTTTCAACATTAAAAGGTACGTGGCCATAAATTTTGATGGCATTTGTGGTTACCCAAATATTATTCCATCTGAAATAAAAAATGAGCTACCAAAGTTCAGTGGTACAAAAAGTGTGAATTGACCAGTATGCATTTGCAACAATTCAATAATTTAATAGATGAATTTGAGGTAGATCATGAGGATGTAATCATGAGGCTATTTGTTTAGTCTCTAAAAGGAGATTCAAGAGATTGGTTCTCTAATTTACTAGCATGCTCTGTCTATTCTTGGAGTGAGTTCAAAGTAGTGTTCATGGAGCAGTTTGGTGAAAGAATCAATGCTAGTTCTTTGCTCAATAAATTTATGAACATTGGAAAGAAGAGGACGAGCTAGTCCTAGCATTTAACCAGAGATTTTCTGAAACATTGAGGGACATTCCTAATGTTTTGGAAATAAGTGATGTAGTATGTTATGTTGTTTATTTGAGAGCTTTTGATAATACGATGAGCTATCTAGTGAGAGATAAAGATCCCAAAACCTTGCATCAAGTATATGGGATAGCCATGAACATTAAAAATAACTTGAAGTATGTAGTGCAAAGAAGTTATCTGTCTACAAGTGTTTGCTTCCATGAGACACCAAATGTTGATGAAACTACTAGTTGTTCTAATGATGAGGTCACCGAGAAGGTCCATCTATAGTCTCATGGTTCAAACGAATCTAATAGCTTGTTTGATGATAAGAGTGATAATGAGATGATGTATTCATTATTCAACATGCAAGAACCATGTAGTCCTAAGTACAATACTGGCCAGGTTGAAAGCTTTGTCAATAGTGAGCTTGGTTTCATTAGGCCTATTCATATACACTCAACTCATAAGGTTGATCATATTGATTGTTATTTTTTTGGTCATACTAGCTTGAATGAAGTAGACTTGTAAATTTTTATATCAGATAAGGATAACATTAGCATGCAAGATGTGGATGACATGGTTTCACTCTCAGGTGATTAGATTATGCATTATGATGAAAATTTGAGAAATAGGATGCCACCATTTTTGGGTAATATTTATATGGAGCTTGAAGAGCTTTCTGACCATGATATCTCATATTATATGGACATGGAATTCTTTTTAGATGTTTGTATTAAACAATTTGAGGATGGGAATAAAGTTGAAAATGTGTTTATCTTCTCTTCTAGTGATTACAATGAATTAGAGTACAATAATGACTTGAAGGATTTGGACCTTCATGCTGAGGAGGCTCTTATGTCAAAAATGAATGCAATGGAAAACCCCTTATTTGGTGAGCCTCCATCTATACTAGAGATAAGAAATGACAATCCTTATTGGTGCATAAATAACCCACTTTTTTGTTGAGAATTCTGATGATGCATCTGGTACAGGGTTAGAGTGTGGTCTTGAGCAAACGAAGCAACACATTGATGAGATCCTAAAAGACATTACCTGTGACTATTTTATATTTGATACAGATGTTGCAGACGAGGTTGAGTACCATGATGCCAATTGTTTAAAAAAGTATGAACACTTTCAATTCCTAGTTCTGCAGGAAGGTAATTTTGTGAAGCATGATAATGTGCTACATAACAAGAAATGTTATTTTCAATATGAACATGTTTCATATGATGGACATAATACATATGCATCATTTTATGATGAAAATTGGCAGTTTATGCCTCACTCTACTATATAGAATGATGGAGGTTACATTGGCAATGTTATACTCATAAAGGTTGTGAGAAATGTTGATAACAAGGATTATAATTAGAAAAAATCTTAATTGTTAAAAAAAGGCCTGACATTTGTTCTGGAAGTATTAAAATTCCTCTTACTATAGAAGTACAACAAGGCCAAATATGGATGGAAAGACATCAGTTCTTTTAAGAGGCTGGTTTTTGATAGAGGAAGAAACTTACTCAGCATTTTGGTGTCCTAGAGCCTCCAATCAGGAAAATAAAACCTAGTTGAACTGAGGGATGCATAATAAAGTTTGCATCTCTGAGAAATTTCACAATTTGTGAGGTGGAGACTGGGCCCCCATTTTTAGGTCTTTTTGACCTTTGTAAATGTTGTACATATGTTGTTTCTTTTGTTTTTTTCTTGTGCCTAGTCTGCTTCACCTGAAATTCTGAGATCTCACTGTAGACAGCGAAATTTGGTCTAAGCTTGCAACTTCAATGTTCTTCATAATTCATATTCTTCATGGTCATGATTTTAATAATGTCAATTATTTAATTATTATCTATAGTCTTCATTTCTTCTATTAATTAAATAATCTTAATTATTTAATTAATTCACACTTTTCTTTATTCTATCTGATTAATTAAATAAACGCTTTTTATTTAATTATGTTACACATTAACCTTATCCTTCTTCAATTAAATAAATTCTTATTTAATTTACCTTTATCATATTTCAACTATAATTAAATAAATCCTTTTATTCATTTAATTATTCATTTAAACCCCTTCATCACTTAATTAAATAAATCTTATTTATTTAATTATTCTTCAAATATCAAATCTTGAGTTAAATGAATTATTTAATTCATGAATTCTATTTTAACCCATTCCTCTATATTTAGATAATTGTGTGAGTTATCTAAGTATTCACTTTTACCACTCCAAAGTGATTCATTCAAATCACCTACCACCTTTGATTTAATGTCTCCAGTGCATTTCCTGTAGCACTTCGCCCAATCATTCAATTGTTCGCTGATAATTGCATGTATACGCATTAATTAAAATATTAATGCAATTAATTTCACCCAAAGTGCATTCAAACGTAAAGCTGTTTTAATTCAATCTTTATTCTTGTCATGCAATATAATTCTTCTATTTTTGAATATTGAACTTAAAGATTAAAAATCATTTATTTAATCTTTAATTCTATTTCTATTATGAGTATCAATTCTCATGCCATTACAATCATATTAGAATGCATGTGACTAATTAGGTCAATTCAACCGCCCATTACGATCTTTCAATTCCTACCTATCATTTGAAGCCAATCAATTTTCTGCAATTGATTCATTTCTTCATCATTCCAATCTCTCGGGAATCTTTATGACTCTTTGGGACACTCATTTGAATCTTTGATGTTTTGATAAATCACTATCTTAGGCTATACTTGCACAAACTTACAAAAAATCTGAGGGCAATTATACTACACAAGTAAAATGGAGAAGGGCAATCAAGATGAATCATGGAAATACATACAAATTTGGTGAGATTGTTCAGTTTTATTTATGTTTTTACTTTCCTTTGTTCTTTGTTGCTTAGCATTAGATTTTCATTTTAGATTGCATTGCATGTTTCTTTTAATATTTTCTCCAGACTTTGGCATTACATTTGGTGAACTCCGGACGGAAGATACCCATCTTCGTTATCCTCAGAGAATTTCTATTTTATTTTGTAGACTTTTTCATAATGTAAATCATTTTAATGAAAACACCGCAATCGACATTCCCAAGACGGACATTGATGAAGCTACGCTACTAGATTCTCAACTACATTCCATAATTTAAACAACACATCTGAAAAATTATGACGACCGCAAATTCCTGTCCATCCGACTAGTAACATCGAATGCAATTCGGCAGAGAACATTGACGACTGGATTAGATAAACAGCTAATGCAATTGACTGTGTTATTCCTTTTGTTTATTTTCAAAAATTCTGAAGTTTTCGAATTGATTTGTGTAAAGGCCTAATATCCATTTTTTTAGTGTGTTATTTTTTTAGAGTTAATGAGTTTTTGACGCATTGATGGTAACATTGGCCACCAGGGACTACTTAATGTGAATCTTTTATGCGTAATGCATGTCGAAGACCTTAGTTAAATTTTTGAAACAAATTGTTTGGTAGTGTATCAAATCTTTCATTTGGATTAAAATTAACAAGTGTCTACTGTGTTTGGTGTGAAAGAACAACTGTTCAATTACCCTCATGATTTGGTACATCAAAGTTTCCTCTCCCCTTGCACATCCATGTGATCCTATGTGTAAGAGAAATGGTTACCAACTCTAGAACTTGGGCCTATTCTGGTGGGAAAAAGTACTCACCCCAGGACGACTCAGACAGATAGCACCTTGAACCCGAGGGACTTCCAGCTGGTATATAAAAGTGGAATATTGGGGAAAGCCCAAGAATCACACATATGGTTCCGACGAGATGGATTTGAAAGGGGACTCTCACCGCATGGATCATGCCCTACGAACGAAATTCCCGTATTAAATACATTTTGTTTTTGAGACCAACCATTTTTGGCCATTGTTTGGTATAGTGCAGGGTATAGTATCATGCACAAAGACACTCACTATTGATCCCCTTGAGTATAGATAGCAATTCTTGGGAGGTAATTTCCCAAAGAATTCAAAATTGGTGTGCTCGAATGACGTTAATGAGCCGTGGAGGGAGCCAATGCCACCAAATTTCTAAGCGAGAAGGAAAGGTGCTTATCACCACCGTGGTATTTGTGGGGTGGTGGGCTTACACCAAGACAAAAACTGTACCTATTGGCTCATGAAGGTGCTTGCATGTTGTCACATTACATGTTCTTTGAGTCTAAATCAAAATGAAAACACTTTGTCTTATGATTGTCTTTGTTTTCCAGAATTTGATCACATAAAACAGAGTTAGTTTTAAATCTCAAATCATTGAAAATACACAGAGTCAAGCAACCGTTTTCACCGTAAGGTTGTAATGATTTTTAGAGTTGCATCTATCATTATTTTCAGTCAGCATCTAACTTTGAGTCACATCTATCATTTCTAGATATGTTTAGCTGAGAATTGCATCTCGCCAGATTAGTCAGATTTGCTTGCAAAATTGCATATAAGAAAGTATTTGAGTTGTAACGCTTATTACGAGTCACATCCGCTAGAAGGTTAACCATACTTCCATTTATTCATACATTAAACTTTTATTAGACATGTAAATTGATCATCGTAATTGAAACTATGAATTTAACTACAATCAGGAATTAACCACAACTAGTAAACTTAATCAGAGTATGTGAAATCCCACGTATTTTTCCAATTAGAAAAACTATAGAAATCGCGATCATTGTCCAAGCCAATATAGGTTATATATTTCAGTTTTCAATGGTATGGTGTCCCACAAATGTATTTTGAAAGGAAATGAAATACTCTGTCAATTTTGCATCATTTAGGTTCATATAGTCATTACCATAGTTGTCCTAATTTAGAGTTTGGTCTCATCTTAGAATAAATTTTTCCTTTAGAGTAAACTTCTAGGAAGGTCATTTTTACAAACTTTAGGGTTGGTCCATCATCTACACTCTAGAAAAATCATAGCTGCCAATGGAATTGGCCATTGAACCTAGTCTTATCATTTTATCCTTTATCCTGTAGAGAGTCCTCCTAGCTCATTAGTCTAGTTAGGAAACTCAACTTGTCTTTGATCCTCGTCCTACATTGGTTCCTTGAATTAACTAAATTGACACCTTGGTTATACTTAAGGTAGTTGGTCCCTTCGTCTTGGGTTTATAGAATTGATTATTTTAGAGCCTTACTTAGACTTTGCATCTTTAGATTTTAGGCTAGTGTCATCCTAGAACATTCCTTATTTTGCATCTAGAAAATCCCAAAAAACATAGACTAGAGTCATACTGTCCATAGACGTAGTTTTGCATCCCTTGCATATTGAGCTAATCTTACATGGTTGAAACTAGGTCTAAGAGAAGAGAGAGAGAAAAGATTTCGAATGCAAATGAATTCATCAATCCATTTTCCTCAAGACCTCACAAGAATCTATTAGACAAATTCACCACTAGAAACAATCAAGGTCACATTACAACAAAAGATATAGAGGCTTCCGAACAGGACCTTGATTTTGCCTCTTTTGTAGATGAGTACCTAGCGAACGATTGTCAACAATACTTAGCTAAAGTGCTAGATGAAGGTGCTACCTTACCTATAGGATTTGATATCAGCACCTTACAAACTCAACCTACACAAGGGACAAATACAACGACTGCTAGTACTACTATAGCTCAGGTTAGCACAACTATGCCATCTGGCGCACCTACACAGAGTATGATAGTCCATACATCTCCATTTGGTACATCTGGCATGACATCGGGATTTAATTTCACTGTCAGAGGATCGTCATCCACTCCCTCCGGTCCTATTGTTGGGAGTAAAAGACCTAAAAGGTCAGCCTCTACACCATATGTTGGTGTCACAAGCACAACATCACAGTCAACGGCCATACCTAATGCCAGTGTCACGAGCACCATACCACAATCGATGGCCATACCTAGTGCTCAAGTCACTAGTACTATACCATGGATTACACAAATAGGAGGCATTCCCTAATTCCAATATGGCAATCATAACCCATCTTCCCAGATTGGTAGTTAGAATATATTCAAATAGATTTCAAAATTAGAATCCATTCTCCTAGACTAGCAATTAGAATCCATTTACACAGATTCTGAATTAGAATCCTTTCTCCCAGATTGGTAGTCAGAATCTGTTCACACAGATCCCAGGTCAAAATCATTTTATGCAAATTCCAGACCAGAACATGTTTACCAACATTCTGAATCCAAACCCACCTCAAATACCAATGTTCAATCAAAACCCATCACGAGACTTTGGATTTCAGAATACTTACATGGATCTACATAATCTGCCTAGCACATCCTTGACCCAAGTTGACGTCTTACAAACACAAATGCATGCACTACAAATTCAAATGCATAACATGTCAGTGTCAACTAAGAAATCCTTTTCAACAAAGGACATATGTCCATTTCCCTTTGATAGATCATTGTATATGACCCCTTTCCCTCACAGATATGTCATACCGAATCTCCCTATGTACAATGGCAAACAGAATCCAATATAACATATAAGGGAATTTTCTACCATATGCATAGATGTCTCCTATGACCCCACATAGCTTATGAGACTATTTCCAAGAAGTCTTGTAGGAATTGCCCTAGAGTGGTTTTCAAGACTAGACTCTGGCATCAGATCTTGGGGTGAACTGGTTAAGAAATTTGTGGAGAAATTCTCCTTCAACATAGACCATGAGATAAATATAGCAACCCTGTGTCACACAACACAAGACAAAGGTGAAACATTTATTTCTTTCTTCTAGAGGTGGAGGACTATAGCTAGCTGGTGTCCTGTCAAGATACTTGAAAAACAAAAAGTTACTATGTTCCAAGAAAACCTTCATGCAAAACTAAGGAGTAACTTAAGGGTACATTGTTGTACATCTTTTTCAGAACTAGTGGAAAAAGGGGTTATAATAGAAAAGGATCTCATTGAAAAAGGTGAACTTAAGACATCAACATCCAATAGAAATCCAATCATACAAAACACCCCCACTGACAGAAATAGATTTTGGTCTCACAACAAAAATGTCACCAATGATGGGGTAGTTGATGCTAAAACGCTACAACCGGGACCTCTCATCACATTACAAGGACCTCACACTTTTTCCAACATGGTTAATGTTGTCAATCAACCTCCTAACATGGTCCAAAATACTTAACGTCCACAACAACAAAGGAGATTTCAAAAATGTGAGTTCACTCCCTTAGGGGAACCCATTGAGTTTGTATTCAAACAACTATTACAACATAATCTTATATAGCTGCAGGAACCAAGACAATGTGATCCAAGACAATTTAAACTAGTTTGGTGGGATGATAATTTCCTTTTGTGATTATCATATAACTAAGGGACATAACCTACAAAACTCTCCACAAATAAAGAATATCATACAGGATCTTGTCGAAAGGAGAATAATTGAAGTTAGTGGACAAAAACAAAAGTCATCAAACACTGATCATCAAGTCTTTTTTGATCCAGTAATTGGCCATGGGAAAGGAACTATTCCCAGTTTGAGTACTAAGACCAATATGTCAGCCAACTATGCGAGTATCAAGCATGACTACAATGGTGGAAAAATCATTCATCACCTTCGCACTGCTAATGAGAATATCAATACCATTACTATCAATACAAATCCTCAGTGTGCGGTCAATACTCATCATACTAAGATCACTATCCAAGGCCCTCCATCAAAACAAACACCATAGCCTTCCAAGTTACAATATAACCTACTTGCCTAGTTGGGGAAGACCCCAGCCCAAATCTTAATCTTGGAACTGCTGCGTATTTCCCTTGAGCATCGATCTATTCTCGATAAGGATTTATAGAACACCATGGTCCCTAATGACCTTTATGTCAATCATTTCCAAGAAATGGTGGGCTACTTGACCAATAATCACCATGCCACATTTTTTGAACAAGACTATGCAACTGAAAAGACAAACCATAACGACCCTTTACATCTAGAAGTCCTTGTTGATGACACCAAAGTAAGACGAGTTTTGGTAGACAGAGGAGCAGGGTTAAATCTGTGCACTTTAAAACTAATTAAGGCATTATTTTTCTCAGAAGAATGCATGGACACAACCAAGAGTATTGTCATTAAAGCTTATGATGATGAGGAACGAAAATCAAAGGGGGTGGTAACACTTCCTATCAGAATTGGTCCTGCAGTAATGGAGACAAAGTTCCAGGTCTTGGATCTCACCCTTATAACCTTCTGCTAGGTAGACCATGGATTTATGCCATGAAGGTGGTCCCTTCCACATATCATCAGTGTCTTAAATTCCCTTACAATGGCACTGAAATAACCATAGATGGTGACCCGAACCCATTCCAATAGTGTACCAACCTAAAAGAGATCCCCCAATGCCAAGTGCCATTGAACCAAGAGGCTTCATCATCCAATCCATCTTCCTATGTTGATACATCCACACTCACTCGAACATCTATTTCACCCTCAATTCCTACCACTCCTAGGGTTGAGATACAAGACAAGGGTTGTGGAGAGTATTACATGACAACATCTTATTGTGTTAGCCATTTGATTCCTCCTAAGTCATACGGTTTACCTACATCAGATAAGGGATAGTCTATGGTCACTATACATGTTCCTCCTACAACAACTTTCATTACATGGGGAGAATTAAGTAAAGAGGCCGTAAATAAAAAAGATGTCACTTCCTAGCTGTATAGGGAAGAGGATGAAGAATCTTTCCCACTTGCTCACATTCCTACCGATCTATATGGAAAGGGTTTCACAATCATGCAGAGCAAGGGATATGATAGACAAAGTGGTTTAGGCTTAAACCAAGACATGAGGATTGAACCAATATTTTTTTCTTAGTGGCCAAAAGGTGTGGGGCTAGGGTTTCAACCGATTCAGATTGGCATTCCTAGTACCACCTCACCCTTACTTGAGGAAGTAAGTGCTTTAGAAGATATTAAGACATCTCACAAACCATTGGACCAATATCACTATAACTCCCCCGATGCCAATGACTATGAGTGGGATTCCCTATCCTCTACCTCTTCCATGGACCTTGACAAGTTATTTGGAGAACTTGACTTAATGTTAAGTTCCTCGCCAAATCCATTGAATTCCTGTCCACCAAAGAAAATGACAAAGGAGGAGTGGTTTAAACACTACTATTGGGAATCCCTTGATCCTACCTCTTGGAAACCTGATACATCTATTTCAACTAATCAAACCTTGGCATTAGGCCCACCTATCAATCTGCCTAGACCTAAACCTAAGAGCAAATAGGAATTAGTACAAGAATTTTGTGACCATATGAATAACTCAATCCTTACCTTGACCCCATTAAAATTTGATAACTCTGACGATGACATGCCCTTAGTCTATCCCCAACTAATTGATTGGGACCAGCAAGACACAGCCGTCTTAGACACTTTTGAGAACGACGAAGCAATTATTGAGTTCCTGGGATTACGAGAAGGCATACCTAACGGTGATCACAAGGCTGGTTTTACCATTGACTTGGACAACAAAGCATATTTTTGGGAATGTGTTCAACCCTCTAGTCACAAAAATGAGAAAAAGAATAAACAAGATAAAAAGGATGAGTCTCTAGGTGAAAACCGAAAGGGACCTTTAGACAATGAAAAAGTAAAAAGAAAGGACACATCCGAAGGTGAAAACCTCTTTGAGGCACCTAAGGATGGAGGTTTGAACATTATCCACGTTGCACAGAAAAATTCACCCATGCTCATTGAAGAATCGGTAGAAGTCAACATAGGCACAAAAGAGAATCCTTGACTAGTTTATTTTATAGCATCATTGACAACAGAAGAGTAGCCAGAGTTCCACAACTTCTTTGTACAGAGATAGATAAATTTTGCGTGGTCATATGCAGACATGCCTAGTTTGGATCTTTAACTTGTTCTGCATCACTTGCCCTTACAACCAGGTGCCAAACTAGTGAAACAGAAATTCAAAAAAATGCACCCACAGATTGCTTTATTAGTCAAGGAAAAACTCAAGAAACTCTTAGACGTTGGTTTCATTAGATCTATTGACTATGCAGATTGGATTTCCAATCTTGTACCAGTCACTAAACCAACTGGGGGCATCTGCATCTACACTGATTTTAGATATATCAACAAGGCTTGTCCTAAGGATGACTTCCCTTTACCTAACATAGACATGATAGTTGACATGACAGCGGGATATGAGATGTTGTCTCTTATGGATATTTTTATATTACAATCAGATCAGAATTGCTAAATCAAGACCAACCTGACAACTTTCAATTTGTCCTTGGGGAATGTATTGCTGGAATGTTGGCGCCTTTGGACTAAAAAATGCCGAGCAACTCTACTGACCCATGCTGCATCTCACCACTATCTTTCATGATCTAGTACACACTCTTATGGAGGATTATGTCGATGACCTTATTGTTAAATCCAAGACAAGGGTAGAACATTTATAGGTTTTAGACAAGATATTTCAAAGGCTGGAGAAGTATAAAGTGAGACTCAATACCAAAAAATATGTGTTTGGAGTCAAGTTAGGAAAGCTTTTAGGCTATATCATTTCCAGACGAGGCATTGAAGTGGATCCAAAATGCAGGTAAAAGAAGCCAGTAGATATTTCCACCCACAATATAATAACTATGACACTATACAAGGAAGACTGCAATCCATCAGAAGATTTATAGTGCAGTTAGCAGATACGACACATCCTTTTCAACATCTACTTAAGAAAGGGGTACCCTTTGCATGGACAACTAGGTGTGGAGAGGATTTTCAACTGATTAAGGAATATTTACTCACACCACTAGTCTTAATGCCACATGTTGAAGGAAGACCATTGATTATTTATATCACAACAACCCATTCATCACTTAGAGCATTGCTTGCACATAATGATGATGAAGGTCATGAAAGTGCAGTCTATTATATCGGTTGGACTTTGGTAGGTTATGAGCTCAACTATAGTACTATTGAACATGCCTATCTTGCCGTAGTATTTGCTACCCAAA
>VDFB02051602.1:0-31172 GCA_007258455.2 Sequoia sempervirens | reverse complement strand
GCTACAACCACAACAGCTCCTTAGCTCCTTCAGTGATTGCAATATATTCTACTTCTCGAGTGGAGAGAGCTACCACCTTTTGTAATCTAGAGATCCAGTTGATCATTTCCCCTACAAAAGTAAACACATATCTAATGGTAGATTTCCTTTTATCCAAGTCACCAACCATGTCAGAGTCAACATATCCTTGCAATTGTGAATAATTTCCTCTAAACCTTAATGATGTTCCCTTCAAATATCTCAGAATCCATTTTATATCCTGCCAATGAATTTTTCTTAGATTACTCATATACCTACTGACCACTCCATTGCATGAACAATGTTAGGTCTTGTGCAAACCATTGCATACATAAGGAGCTCCCAATAGTAGAGGAGTAAGAAACTCTTTCTATGCATTGTTTTCTTCCTATGTCTTAGGACATAAATTTGAAGATAATTTGAAATGATTAGTGAGAGGGGTACTCACAACCTTTGCATTCTTCATACTAAACCTATTCAACACCTTTTCAATATATTTTTCCTTTGACAATTTTATTTCCTTCTTCCTATCTCTGATAATTTCATTCCAAGGATTTGCTTTATAGCGTCCAAATCCTTCATCAAAAATTTCTTAGACAATTGTTTTTTTAGTTGGATAACTACAACCATGATAGTTTTTATCATTGTCATGTCACCAACATATTATAACAACACAAATTCACCATTCTCCAAGGTCGCATATTACACACAATGGTTAGATTCACATCTAGTAAAAAAAATCTTATCCTTAAAAGAATCAAATTTTAAATACCATTCTCTCAGAGCTTGTTTCAACCCATACAAACTTTGATTTAGTCTGCAAACCAAATCATCTTTGTCTTCTTCCTCAAAGCCTTCATGTTGCGTCATGTATAATTCTTCTTCTAGGTCACCATGTTGATAAGTTGTTTTGACATCAATATGCTCCAATTCAAAATCATAAAAACTGCTAAACCAACACTATTATAATAAAGGTCATTTTCACAATTGGTGAACAAAATTCTATGAAATCAATGCCCTTTTGATGATCATAACCTTTAACCACCGATATGGCCATGTATCTCTTTTTCCCACCTCCTTCCTTCAACCTATATACCCATCTTTTTCAATAATTTTTTTATTAGGTGGAAGATACACTAAATCCCATTTGTGACTTCCATCAAAGATCCCATCTCATCTTTCATCACCTATATCCACTATTTTCTATCTTTATCTTCACACACTTCTTGAAACGTAGTAGGTTCAACTTCATTGGATAGTAGAAAATGTCGAATGAAATCATTATATTTTATTGTAGGCCTGTGTTCCCTGGTGGACCTTCAAACTCAAGGAATAAATTCCTATGGAGTACTCTCCTCATGAGTACAAGTGGGATGATATTGCACTTTATTATCATGAAAATTTGGGCGCTAGACTTGTGGTTGTACTAGTGGATGATTTGCAATCCCCTTTTTTTTTAACACATCACTTCTACTTTTGATGTTATCTAATAGAACATACTCCTTAGTTGTGATCTCTTGTTCTTGTAAATTTGTCATTACCTTTTTATTGAAGAGCACAACTCTTCATGTGACTTGCTTGGTAATTGGGTTCCACATGTAACCATATTTTTCATCTCCATATCAAATGAAGATACACCTTTTAGACTTCACATCAAGCTCTGTTCTTTTTTCTTGTGGGACATGAACAAAAGCTTCACACCCAAACACTCATATATGATCATAAGAAATCTTTTTACCCAACCAATTCTCTTCTAGAAATCCAAAATATAAATGAGAGGATGACCCTCTATTAATCAAGTATACTGTTGTATTTATAGTCTCAACCCGAAACTATTTTCCTAAACCAATTTTCAAGAGCATATTGTATGCTCTTTCCAAACTAGTTCTATTTATCCTTTTTGTTGCCCCACTTTTTGTGGTGTAAGAACTATATTAATTTTTGAATCACATTCTCTATACAATATTCATCAAATTCTTTTGAACAATGCTCACCCTCATTGTCAGTTTTTCAACACTTAATTTTGTATAGCCGACTTGATATTCTACAAGTGCCTTGAAAATTTTACATACCAAAAAAAAAAGACTTATTTTTTAACATATAAACCCAAACCTTCCTAAAGGCAACCATCTAAAAAAGTAACAAAATAATTTGAGCCACCAATAGGTGGTACCTCAAAGAGGCCAAAGGCATCTGAATGCACTAATTCCAATGGCCGTGAATTCTTCACATTTTTTTGGTAGAGAATTTTGTCCTCTTCTACTCGTCATAAATGCAATGCTCATAAGTCCAAATCTACCATTTTTAGACCTAGAAGTTGATTCCTCTTCTGCAAGATATCAAGGCCTTTCTTGCTCATGTGACCAAGCTTTTTATGCCAAAACTTTGTTCCATTGTCTGCAACTGCTATTGTAGCTCACACTTCTATTTGAACCTTTAAAACATACAAAGTACTAGATTTGATTCCTCTAGCAATCATCAAAACTCCTTTTGTCACCTTCCTTGCGCTTGACTCAAAAATAATACTACATCCTTGAGTATCTAACTATCCAGCTGAAATTAGATTTTTTTTAGTTGAGGAACATGTCTAACATCCTTTAGCAACTAACTATTACCATTTTAAAATTTTAATAAAACATCTCCCTTGCCAATGATATCTGAAGGCTCATCATCATTGAGGTAAACTTTACTAAAGTTACTAGCTTGATAATATTTAAAATAGTCCCTACATGATGCAATGTGAAATGATGCTCCTGAGTCAAGCACCCAAACATCTGTTGTAACTTCTCCTATAGATAAAAGAAGAGTGACTACATCTTCTTCAATCTTGTTTTTCCTTGACCAGGAATTTTTCTTCATGTGGCCTTCTTTACCACAATACCAACAACTAACTTTTCTACCTTTGGACTTTGATCTTCAGTTGGACTTTGATCTTTCCCTATAATTATTCTTCCCGCGTTCTTGTGATCTCCCTCTATTTCCAAATACCAAAGCATCTCCCTATGATGTACTTTGGTGTTTCTTTCTCATGTCCTCACTAACAAGAATCCCAACAACATCATTGAATTTTAGCACGCTTCCTTTCTTACTAGATATTGAGTTGCTAACAACCATAACAACTTCTTCCCAACTATCAGGTAAAGAGCACATCAGTAAAAATTCTTTAATTTGATCATCCAAATTGATGCTCATAGAAATTAACTGACTACTCGAAGTGTTAAATTTTTTCAAATAATTTGAGACATTTTCACCTTCTTTCATTTTTCAAATCATACAATTTCTTCATAAGGAATACCTTGTTTGATGTAGAGGCTATCTCATGCATATTTGATAGACAATCCTATAATCCTTTCACTATCTTTTCTAGTGAGACATTAACTAAAAAATTGTTGGATGGGGAGAGGATAATGTTGGGTTTGCTAAAGCCCAAATATTCCTTCTAATTATAACGACAATTGTTAGTGTAATTCATATTTAATTACACTTGAATAGCTTTACTTAGGTAATATTTTAATTCCTAGGTTAATTATTCTCATCCTTATCTTGTTGAGCTATCTTGTTGCTCAAGATAAGATTAGGGTTATGCATACTTTGCATTTATAAAGCAAATCATCTCATGTAATTATGAATTCCTGAATAATATTATTTTGCACATATTTTTGCAAAGCTCTTATTTTTTTTTTGTTTTTCTCTTATGTGGAAGGTTATTTTCTGGTTTGCATTTCAGATCTTGGTTTCTAACATGGTATTAGAGCCTTGATTCATAGCCCCTTCTCAATAGTTTGGAGAATTTCAATGCAAAACACGTTCAAGGTTCCTCGAGGATTTCATTCCTTGAGCATATTCATGTAGCGTCTTGGATCAAATCAGGGTTTTCCATTGGATTCAGAGCGCTGGAAAAAGTCAAAAATGACTTTTATTTCATTCATTTTGGCCATCGTTGAAGAAATCCATGAGGTTTTCAAGCTCGACGATTTTTCTGAGAGATTTGGGGGTCGCCTAATTTTCTGGGCACTTTGGGGCAAAACGAACCTTGCCATTGGATTCAAAACACCCAAAAACCCCTATTTTCATATCAAATTTGTCCAATTTGGACATTGTCGACCAGGGAGGCAAAACAATTTTCCCAGGGAGGTCGTACGACCTCCCCAGACACGTTTTCTAAGGCACAGAGTACGAATTTTTAAAAAAATATATTAAAAAAATCAAAAATCAAAGATTTTTTTGGCGCCACCCATTCAAATGGTGAGTGCCGCCCTCCCGCCACCTGACAACCACTACCACTGGTCTGCCACCGGTCTATCTCCTCCACTGCTCCTCTCAGTTCTAGCCCCCGCCGGCTCCTCCGCTCTCCCCTTGGTTCCATTGGCGACCAACACCCTCCACGTAGCTCCTACTGGCCTTTTAAGCCCTTGTTGTGGTTCCATTGTGGACCAGGGGCTCTGCAAGGTTCTTTTTGCTCAATGAAGGTCATATGTGCGACCGAGAGCTAGCCTCCGAGTGCTTTATTTTTGCCTCTTGTTAGTGCTAAAAGGGCCTCTTTTCAGAGCTTTTTTTCTTCTTTTTGGCGTAACTTGGGTAAACAAAGTCATTTTTTCACAAATGAGATATTACCAGAAAGCTGGTTCGACGAACTTCGCAATGGTACAGGTGTGATTTTTTTGTTTTTCTTTTTTGATGTCTTTTTCAGCCTCGGAAGTATCATTATTTTTTCACTCCAGAAGACATATCTTTTGACTTACTTATCCTTTTTTCGCCATTCTTGCGGCATTGGAAAGCTTGTTCAATCCTCTACACAAATTCGAGGGCTATTTTTATTTTCTATTTATGCATGTTTGCATTATCTCCTTTTACAATCGTTGGGTTATTGTAATAAATGAATTGAGATAAAGTTCCATCAAAGGGGTTTCTTGCATAATAATCTGATTAGAGTGTGCATGCACTTTGATCTCCATCCTCATCTTGATTTGTTGACAACTCGCATGGGTTATATCTAGTTTTTTAGTTTCTTTTGGCCACATCTTGTCTCTTGCTTGACACATCAGATTCACATTGGTTCACACTTTAGATTGAGAGTTTATGGTTCTTGATCTGCATTGGTTCAAATCCTTCTCAATTTGAGGGCCATGTTTTTATGGTTAATGTTCCAGAGTCTTTATGGTACTTGTTCCCATGGAAGAGTTTTAGTCACAATTTGACATCGGCATCAAGATACATAGTTTCCAAATTTTGTCATTATATCATCTACTGTTGCTTCACAGATTCTAGGGTTGTTCCAGCTTGTGAATTTTCTAGTGTTCTGTGGCATCGGGTTTGTTGTCACATTATTATGATTCTGCTTTGGTTTCTTGTAGATAGAAGTATCTTTCCTTGCTTGTCAGATTGCGGTTTTAGTGTTACTCCATAGTGTTCTTCTAGTGCTTCTTTGCAACAGTCATCTCATTGTAGGGGGGTTTTGTCCCACTAGGTTTTCCTTCTCTACCTCATTATTGCATTTGTACATGGGTACCTGATCTAGCCTTGTTGTCGGGACCCATTCGTGCTTTCTTGCATTCATCTTAGTTTTAGGTGCATGCATTTTTAGTCTCCCTAAGTTGCACTTATGGGGGGGTGTTAGTATAATTAATATTTAATTACACTTGCATAACTTTACTTAGGTAATATTTTAATTCCTAGGTTAATTATTCTCATACTTATCTTGTTGAGCTATCTTGTTGCTCAAGATAAGATTAGGGTTATGCATACTTTTCTTTTATAAAGTAAATCATCTCATGTAATTATGAATTCCTGAATAATATTATTTTGCACATCTTTTTGCAAAGCTCTTGCTTTTTCTGTTTTTCTCTTTTGTGAAAGGTTATTTTTTGGTTTGCATTTCAGATCTTGGTTTCTAACAACAATATCTCTCACACTCAAAACAAAATACTTTTGTAATTGACTCCTTTTTGGCATGTATTTGCTAATTTAGAAGTCAACCGTTTTGGTAGACTTTTCTATTTTGGAGATGAGACTGAGTTTTAAAATTTGTTGCTTGAATGTAGATTGTATTGAGAATTAATAAAAAGAGAATCTCTGTTGAAAGTGGATGTAGCCATTATTGGGCGAACCACTATAAATCTTGTGTTCTTCTTTTGTGTTTTTTAGATCTTTTAAATTATGTTCTTATTTTCTGCAATTTCTTTTTTCATTTTGCTTCTGCAATTTTATCAACAATTGGTATCAGAGCCTAGTGGATAAGCTCGATGCTAAATCAGCTTCTAGAAATTGGTGAAGAACTTCCAGAGCCATGGACGATGCAAAAAATGGAAGGTTGAAAAGTTTGTAGGTCAAAAATTTGGTATGTGGAAGGTGCAGATGGAATCATTACTCATCAAACAGGATCTCTCCAATGCACTTGTAGGCAAATTGAAAGGGCAAGGTTCTTTATCAGATGAAGATTGGGTGAAACTGGACAAGAAAGCAAGAGCAACCATTTTTCTTTCACTGTCCAACAATGTTTTATTTAATGTTTCAGCTGAGAAGACAACACAAGAGTTGTGGGATAAACTTTCTTCAATTTATGAAATGGCATCGGCTTCGAACAAGGTATTCATTATGAAAAAGTTATATAATTTAAAAATGCGAGAAGGTGGGATTATGTCGAATCATTTAAATAAATTTAATACATTAGTCACCCAATTGATTTTAGTGGGCATTAATTTAGATGATGAGATTAAAGCAATACTATTGTTATGTTATTTACCAAATAACTAGGAAGGTGTGGTGATGACAGTTAGCACTTCGGTAGCTACCAAAAGTAAATTAAAAATTTGATGATGTTGTAGCCACTCTTCTCAACAAAGACATGAGGAGAAAAAATCATGAACCTTCATCCGGTGATGCATTAACTACTTACATAATTTGAAAATGTGAGAAGGTGGGATTATGTCAAATCATCTAAATGAATTTAATACATTGGTCACCCAATTGATTTCAGTGGGTATTAATTTAAATGATGAGATTAAAACAATACTATTGTTATGTTCTTTACCAAATAACTGGAAAGGTGTGGTGATGACAGTTAACACTTTGGTAGCTGCCAAAAGTAAATTAAAATTTGATGATGTTGTAGCCACTCTTCTCAACAAAGACATGAGGAGAAAAAATCAAGAACCCTCATCTGTTGATACATTAACTGTTGTAAGTACTAGCAATAGAGGTAGGAGTCACGAAAGAGGAAAAAATAATAATAGAAGAAGGTCAAAATCTGCCAATAGATTGAAGTCCAGAGGTAGAAATGGTGTATGTTGGTTTTGTGGCAAACTAGGTCACACAAAAAAAAATGTTGGAATTATAAAAAGGCACAAGACAAAGTCAACAATAATGAAGTAAACACTATAGTTGATAAAGAAGATGGTGTTTTGGTTTTGGCTATTGGTGACACAACTGCAGATTCGTGGGTGCTCAATTCTAGTGCTTCTTTCCATGCTACTTCATGCTAGGAGGCTTTTACAAATTTCAAAGAAAGTACATCCGGTAAGTTTTTTCTTGGTGATAATAAAGAATGTGAAATCGTAGGTGAGGATGATATAATATTGCATTTGAAAAATGAAAATAAATGGAATTTGAAGGATGTGAGATATGTTCCATTGTTGAAATGAAATTTAATATCAGTGAACCAACTTATTGCTTGTGGGTGTAATATTAAATTTTCTTTAGATACTTGGAAAGTAACCAAGGGAGTTTTGGTGCTCACAAAGGGAAATAAGTTGGGTAATCTTTATATTTTAGAATGCCATAGTGAAGTGGGAGCTGCAATGATAGTTGAGGACAAAAGTTCAAAAATTTGGCATGAGAGGCTCAGGCATATGAGCAAGAAAGGGCTTGAAGTTATGCTCCAACGAAATTCGATGACTATGAATTATTGCTCTTTGATGAGGTAGAGTCTTTGAATTTTAAACAAGCTTGCAAAGATGTAAATTTAGTGAAATGGATGGAGGCGATGAATGAAGAAATGGAGTCTTTGCATGCAAATGACACATGGGATTTGGTTCCCCTTCAACCAAATCGAAAACCTCTGAAGAATAAATGGGTTTATCATTTGAAAGAAGAAAATGGTGGTCATCAACGATACGGGGCCAGATTGGTTGTGAAGGGTTTTGTTCAACAAAAAAAAATTGATTTCAATGAGATATTTTCACCAATTGCGAAAAGTGCACACCATTTTAGTAGTGTTACGCTTGGCAACTATGTGGGATCTTGAGCTTGAGCAACTTGATGTCAAAAAAACATTTTTTCATGAAGATATTGAAGAGGAATTATACATGGAACAACCTGAAGGTTTTATTAAATAGGGTCAAGAACATTTATATTGCAGATTGAAGCAGAGTTTGTATGGGCTCAAGCAAGCCTTGAGGCAGTGGTACCTTAAATTTGATAGCTTCATGACTCAACAACATTTTATTCGTTGTGAATCAGACCCCTATGTTTATTATAAGAAGCTTGCAAATGGTGAGTTTGTTATTCTTTTACTTAATGTTGATGATATGTTGGTTGTTGGCACTAGTGTGAAGATTGTTCATGAATTAAAACATTTAGCTCAACGCTTTGCCATGAAAGATTTAGGGGCATCAAAGAGAATTCTTGGGATGAATATAATCAGGGATAGAAATAAGAGAGAAATTAGATTATAGCAGGATTTGGTGGAAGGGACACCAAATAGTTGTCGTTGCCTTCCTATCCATTTTTTTTAGTCTTCATCAAACATTATAGCAAGATTTTTTTACTTTCCTTCTAGCGCAATTGAAAGATCCTCCTAAATTAACAAAGCTTCTAATTCCAGCTTCCACATCCCAAAGTTTTGGCTTGAGAATTTTTTAATCCTCCACTTATCTACCTTCTCCATCTTCGCTTGTTTAATAGTGGGTTTTTCAATTTCCTTTCAATGCTCTAATACCAATTGTTAAGAAAAATAGGGCAAATAAAAATATATATCACCAAAACAACAAATAAAAGAACATAGGTATAAGAACATAGACACAACAAAATACGTGGTTCACCAATTTGACTATATCCACGGATAAAACAGAGTTTCACTGTTTTATTAATTGAAACAATACATAAACATTGTACAACACGACTTAGTATCTCTAATTGATACTAATATTTTATATATAGATTAAAATGTCTATCACACATTTTATAGGACTCCTAAAAGGGCAAAAAGAAGCATCCTAGCGACTGTTTGCATCGAAAAGGAGATGAATATGGCTGAAGAAGAAGAGTCCAAAAACAGGGGAGATGAAAGGTTGATGATTGAAATCCACACATCCGAACAGAAGGGAGTACTCTGCTGTTCTCCGGAATGAGAAGGGAAAAGAGGAACAACAGAGAGGTATGAGAAACCTCTATAGAAGAGTACTATAAGTTATGGATGGAAGAATGTAACCCTGAGTGAAAGAGGGGAGATTGTAATGAGAAGGGAAGGGCTGAGTGAAGCTTTGTTGTGTGTGAGAGAGAGAGATAACAGGCAAGTAAAATGCTTCTGCAACATAATGATTATTTTGTATGCAAGTTGTAAATAGGTTCAAGAAGTTAATAAAATTGTAGTTTTGCTATTAGTGGCTGCACATATGAGCATTGTGAGTGTGTAGACTACAGGTTTTGGCTGCCCTTCATTGAGTTCCCTTGCCTTGACTGCATCAATGACCCACATCCAGAGGTTGGATTTACTCTCACATGTCCTAGGATAAGGTATGGTTCAATTTTTAGAATTTCCAAATAATCCCAAGTGAGAGAGGTGGGGAGAAGAAGAGTTTTTTCACTTTGTGTAGAAATGATAGAGGTCATGATAAAGTAAATACAATTCTACTGGAATCTTTCCACCTTGTAATTGTCCTTGTGGATATGGGTTCTCACCCTGAAAACCAAACTGCTGCTAGGCAACTTGTAATGATACAGAACAAAACGAAAAATACCAAGCCACTGCAAGGCACCTTATGATATACATAGTAGAACTCATAACTTAATACTTCCAAATTTGGGTCCTTAAAACAAAGTACCCAACTGCTGCTTTACAACATATAATGACACGGATATGGGGTCTCAACCAAAATACTAAACCACTGCAAGGTGGCTTGGTATGGTACGAAATAAAACTCATAACTTTGGACTCTGGATATGGGTCCTGTACAAAAATACCAAACCACCTCAAGGCAGCTTATTATAGTACATAATAAAACTCAATAACTTATTAGCTGTAGATATGTGTTCAACACAAATACCAGACTGGGGACTTTTATAAAGCACTCAACTCATCTACTTTTGAAGCCTACAGTGATTGGTTAATTGGAGGGTTGTCTTTGAACATCTTCAAGGGGCCGAAACCAGACTTGTTGCTCAAGACTAGATTCAGCATTCTTTCCTTGAGAATGGCAAGGGTCTCCACCTGCCCAATCTTGTTCATCTGCAGGACCAAATACACCTGTCTTAGGATGTGGTGCCCACCACTTCTGAGTCGTAGTTGCTGTTACATGCTCTGGAGTCCTTGTCAGATCAACACCACCATCTTCATTTTTCTCATATACAGATGAATGTATAGAAAACCTGCAAAAGGCACCACCTTGTTTGTGAATAGATTGCATGCCTTTAACATGAATACACTTAATTAGCCTTGCTGTAGTGCAGTTGATTCAGTAAATTTATCTATACCTATAATATTAGGAGAATGCATGGCATCTATGACTTTAGAAGATATTTGCAGGATTACATCGACCAAAGCTCTTGACTGCTTATGACCCTGTTTATTCGGAATACAGTGGATGCAACAAATAATCTATGTTTTAAGCAATATGCTCATGAAAGCTTTCCAATCAATTGTATTGTGCTTTTTTTTTTTTTTTTGAAAAGAAACACATGCTATCACAATTTGGCATTTCCAACATTAGTGGAAGTTAAACTAGAGCACAAACAAACACACAAGTCTCAATTTTTGGCATTGAACAGAACTAAAATGGTCCATTCGGTGATGCTAAATCAATAGCAATTTAACATTTTGTCTGCCATATTCTCACATAAACATGAATTTCTGAAAATTTCATTCTTTCCATTAAGGAATGGTAACTGGGGCTTTAGGAAAATTCACTGTCAGCAATTCACCGTCCGCAAGCAATTCACTGCATATACAATTAGAAAATTTAATTTATGATAATAAAAATGAAAATATTTTTCAATATATTTTATTTTATTCTAATAAACCAATTATACAACAATATCAATAAATTGCAAAAAAAAAATTCAAAGTTGTGGAAACATATATTAAAAATGTACATGGCGGCAATAAATTGCTGGTGGTGAATTTTTCTTGAGGTGAATTTTCTTGTGGTGGTGAATTATTGGATAGTGAATTGATGGGGGTGAGTTTGCCTGACACCGATAACTGGTAACTGGTAAGCACAGGCTAAATGAATGACACCGATAACTGGTAAGCATAGGCTAAATGAATTAGCCAGATCCCATATCCTGTGAATTTCCCATCATAGGAACCCATATGAAGTGACCTAAGAAAATTGCCATATTCAATTTAACAGACAAAGCTATCTATCCTACAAATGTTTCTCACACTCACAGACCTAAACTACAATGGCATTCAAAACAGCTGGAGAAAGATGGGCAACATTTTCTTCGGTGGATAGGCTTAAGCAAATTCCTTTCATTCACTTCGCAGTTTGCACCAATGTGGAATCCAGGAAAGCAAAAGCAAACTATATACAAGACCAAGTTCCATTGACAGCAATAATTTATATTTGCACCAAATAGCAATCTTCCATATGTCTCATTTAACAATCCTATCAGTACTTGAAGAATTTTGAGTAGCTTACAGCTCATGATTCATTGTTACCATTGATAATTCTGTTTGAATTTTGAAATGAATCCCAGTCTGACTGAAGTAGACTTCTGTTGTTTCTTTTTGAAGAGGTAATCTAGTTGGGTTGTGACAGAGAATTTGTAACCAAAAGACCAGTTGTCAAATTCACCAGTTATAAATCTCTACTGAAATCCTCGATTAAATTCAATTTACAACTTTCGCTTCACTGCTAAGGAAGACTACTTTTTCAAAAGATTAAGATTTGTGAGCATTTTTCTCATAAAATGGTATTACTAATTTTAAAATAGTAAGGGAGAAATCTCAATAGTTGAAAATGTTTGAATAGTTGTGATAATATTTATTAATTTAATATCTAATATTTTTAATAGTATAGTATTAGTAATTGTGACTTTAAAGTTGTTTGTGTTGATCATGAGTATTCATAATTGAATGAAATATATCCTTTAGATCTAAAAATCAATAAATCATGTGATATCACAACAGCACACAAATAAAACATGGTTTAATGTACAACTATTATAACTTAATGCATAAATATCACTCTACCCTTTTATTTGGGTTTTTTTGAAACCTCAACAAAAAGCATGCTGATGTGGTATCATATTTCCCCATGACTATTGTCTATCCAGCCCCTAGAATGCACATTTAACTGTATTTATAATTAACTAAAAATCAGAATACAATGGATTTGTTATTTTCAATTACTTAATAAATATGGTCAAATGTACATTCTAGGGACTGCATAGGCCTTTCTTTTGGCGATGTGATCTTAAACCCTTAATTATAAGCGGCTATTGTAAATAATTGAAAATGATTCGAAATTGCTACATGATTTTGAGAGATGCAAAGTTAGGGTGCTCAACTCTTGGGTCTTCTCCCCTATATATGATCTTTAACAACAGAAATATTTTATTGGATAACTAATTCAAAGATTTCAAACTTCCACAATTGGATCTTTAAAAAAGTGACTGAAATTATTTGAATCAATATTGTGATCCAGTGAACCATCAAAACCAATGATCCAAATACAAAACACTCTCTTACTAAAAGTCTCTTTCTATAGAAACATCCTTATTACAAACACAGTCTTCAATGGCAACAAAAGATAAACAATATTCTACCTTGAAGCAGGAATGAAATGCCTGATCACCCCACAAGCCTTGACCAGGAATCTTCCTTGCATCAGCAAACCGATAGCCATACAATTCTCTATTTGTCCTGAAAAAGTTCACAGGTTTTCAGAATTTGACACACAATCATCTCTCCAAATTTTGTTTACCTTTTATACAACTCAAGTACCCAAAAGTAGATGGGCATAATCGCCACCTACCACATTCCCCATATGTTAAATATGCACCTAATCATTTTTGGGAAATAAAAAAAGCACAGATCACAATGTTCCTTTCCCTGGCATTCCCGAGAGTTTGGATTGCATATACACCGTCCATTTCAGGCAATCTATTTAAGCTTTCAAAGTACTGTACTCTCCTCTACCCCACAGTCAAATATCCCCTGGTATGCTTCTGTCTAACAGTCTTTTTCTGTTTTAATCGTATCCAAGCTGACGACACGAAATCTTATTTGTGCAATGCTTCCTGTCTTTTGCACGTCATCTTTCTGCCAACAGAAACCCATGTGAAATTGACTGAGGGAGAGCAAAAGAATTGAATGGGCCGTGGGACATGCAAAGTCCATCTACAATACAAAAATGAAAAGGGGTAGCTATGAAGGTTAGTTTTTAATGGAGGTTGCTGAAGGGCGAATAATGTGGATCCTAAATCAATAAGTAAAAGATTTATTGTGATCGGTTCATGTGATATTGTGGTGAGTACCACAAAAATTAAATGAGTGATATTACAAAATGATATTCAAGGAGACAAAATAATTTTAAAGTCAACAAGTGTCACTTAGTGGTAGTACTTGTTTTTATAGTATTGTAATTATAGTTTTGTAAATAAAAATAAATGTAAGTTTTGTTAATTATGACTAATAAAATCAACATGAGAAGCTAAAAAAGTATCATCAAAGGACTTAACTTCTCCCTTTTGAGGAATCGGCTCTGCGAAACCCTAACACCTGAATACGCACTGTTTGAGCACGGGATAAGCTGGAAACTTCGCTGGAAACGGAGACAAATCAGCTGACGTCCATTGGACCCACTCTGCACACAAAACCAAATCAAAAAGCAAGAGAACGTGGCTGCGGGTCTGAAACAGAAAACGACAATGGCGGAATTTTGAGGGACCCCGCGCTTTCCACTGGCACTGTTAAAAAATCTCTTGAAGCAGGGTCTGCAGGGGTTTATCCAGACCTTAAGACCCCACACGCTTCCACGTCTACTGTACCAACGAACCCTACAACAAATCCCGGCACAGAGGACATCCAGAATGAAGGTAAAATGATTTCCTTCCAGCTTCCTGATGAAATTATTGATGTTATTTCAGAATGCAAAGCAAAAACCATTATCTTGTTTTTCCTTAGAGGCATACCGACAGAACAGGACTTTTTCAAATGGGCCCGTAATAACTGGGAAACCAAGGGTTGGATAATAGAATCATTCAGGGGACTGGGCAGAGGTTACGTAGCATGCACATTTTCTAACCCTGACCATGCCCGTGTGGTTCTTCAATATGGGTCTTGGTTTATTTGTGGGCAAACTTGTTATGTGCAAGCCTGGGATCTCGATTTTCACCCGGAAGGCATTACTAAGTCCAGATATCCCATGTGGGTCGAGTTTCCCTTCCTCAACCTTGCATTTCGCCCTTTTTTGTCAGATATCGCAGCTCAACTAGGTAAAGTGTTATGGTGCAAGCAACACTCAGATAAATGGGCAAGCTTACGCACTCATCCTAGGGCATGCATTGAAATGGATCTTAATCAACCCCTCCCCGATTCTATCAAACTTGTGGGACCAGGCTTTGAATTTGCCCAGCGCATTAATTATCTCAACAAGCCTAATCCCTGCTTCTATTGCAGAAGGGAAGGGCACCTCATCCGCAACTGTCCCTTCCATAAGCCAAAGACTTCTCAGACTTCTCAGTCACCTGTTGACAACCCTCAGACTTCTCAGACTTCTCAGTCACCTGTTGATAACCCTCTGGCTGCTGATCAAACTTCTGCTAGTGATCGTCATAAACCTTCTTCCACTCCACTCACATCACCTCTCTTGCTTACTGCTCCCCCTAAGCCAACTACCCACCCTTCACCTCCTTCACACCCTTCTCCACGCTTTTCATCCCCCCAGTCTGAGAACAAGTCATTTAAAGATGTTGTTTTAGGATCACAACAAGGGGCATCAAAGAGGAAAAAAGAGACCCCTTCTTTTGGGAAAAATTCTGCTGTTGAAGCAATTTTGACACCTCAAGAGCTCATCCTTGCTAAAAATCAGCCCCATCTTCCCGCCCACGAGCCACTTGGTGAGGACTCCTTGATGGACTCTATCGATCAGAATCCTTCAATGCTTACCCAAAACTGTAGAATGCTAAATCAGTTTAAAGGACTTCAGTCTGATGAGGAAAACCTCCCAGACTCTTCCCAATGAGGTGCACAGTCCAATCATGGAACGTGCGGGGATTGACCCTCCCTGCTCATAAATTTGAGGTCAAAAAGTCCTTATAGATCAATCATACTAATGTCCTAATGCTTCAAGAAGTGAAAGTGAGTTTCGTTCGGCTCAAAGCTACCCTTGCTTCCATATGGCCTGATGCGAGATTTCTCCATACTAACCACTTTGACGGTGGTGGTGGTGTTGTTTTGGGCCTCGCCCCTTGGTTAGCTAAGCATATTGTGGTTGTTGGATCTGATTCTAATAACTATTGTGTTTGGGCTACTACTCTCATCAATGACTTGTTGGTGGGGTTTTGTTCAATTTATGCTCCTAACTCTCCTGCCAAGAGAACCTTACTTTGGGAGTGGCTTCGCACTAATCTTCCTAATGCTGAGTGGGTCCTGGGAGGTGACTTTAATATGGTGGAACAACTTTCAAATCGTAGTTGGGTTGGTCCTTCTCACCTATCTCAGTCTGAACTTGAAGCTTGGATGCTGGCCCGAAATTCCCTTGGTGTGCATGATCCCCTCTTGGGTAAATTCAACCTTCATATGCCCCATTGGTATACTTGGAGTTACTACAGAGAAGGAAACTCAAGAAAAATGAGTCGGTTGGACAGATTTTATATCTCCCCCAATTGTTCCATTCTCCCTTCACCTGATGGTCGTTTTGTTTCTGTAGACCTTTCAGCCACTTTGTCTGACCATCTTCCCATCTTCATTAGTCTTTCCCTTTCAAATTCCACACCCCCTTCCAATGACCTTCCCTTCAAACTCAATGTTACCCATCTCCACAACCAGGATTGCATTGATGGTTTGCTGGCCATTTGGAAGTCGGAACCAAGACCTCAAGAAGGTAGTTGTATTAGTTGGTGGGAGAGAACTATTGCTAAGTGTACCATCTTTCTTCGTAACTATGGGCGAAGAGCTGCAGCAAAACGTCGTAGACTTGAGAAATCTTTGCAAGGTCAGCTTGTATATGGGCGTTCACGCTTGGCCTATGACCCAACAAACAACTCATTGCAACAATCTGTGGCCAATGCTGAAAATATGCTTCAAAAAATGGCTGTGTATAAAGGAAAAGGTGCCCAAATTCGTTCACATCTTCAATGGATTAAAGATGGTGATTGTGGCTCCAAATTCTTCTTTCAATATCTTAACGACAAGCACAAGATGGAACATATTTCTGCAATTAAATCTGCTGATGGCTCCTTACAAACCAATCATGCTGACATTATGAATACTTTCTATGAGCATTTCAAAAACCTTTTTATAGATGAATCCACTAATGATACCCTCCTTCCCATCCTTGAGGATTCTGTTGCTGAATGTATACCCAAGAAAGTAGACCCTGAGTATAGCAAGTTCCTCGATCACCTCCTCTCCATAGATGAAATAGATGTTGCGCTTCAATGTATGGCTTTAGAGAAAATCCCTGGTATTGATGGGCTTCCAGTGGAGTTTTATAGAGCTCTTTGGCCTCACATTCGAGAGGATTTTTATTATGTTTACCTTGAGGGGATTGAAACGGGTTCCTTAGGAAAGGTGATTAATCAGGGGCTGATTAAACTCATTCCCAAAGGTAAGGAAGAAGATACTGTAAATGGGTGGCGACCAATTACTCTCCTCAACACATCATATAAAATAATAGCCAAAGCTCTAGACCGAAGAATTAGACACATTTCCCAATTGATAGTGCATCCAGAGCAAACTGGTTTCTTGGGTGGAAGATTTGTTTTAGACAATTTGATTCTTGCTTGGGAAACGGCTGAATGGGTGCAACAATCCGCTCAAAATGCATTAATTATAAAGATTGACTTTGATAAAGCGTATGATCGCATTCGCTAGCCTTTCATCCTTAAAATGTTAAAATGGCTCGGTTTTGGCTCTAAATTATGTGATCAAATAAGCATGCTCTTTAGGGATGCTAATGCTAGAGTGGCTGTTAATGGCAGTCTTTCTCCTTCCTTTCCTTTGCAAAAATCCATTCGCTAGGGCTGCCCCCTTGCTCCCTTCCTTTATGTCCTTGCTGCTGATGCTTTAGGATATCTCTTTCAGCATGCTCGCCTAAATAAGCTTATCCGAGGCATCTCTCTTCCAGGCAATGCTACTGTGCTCAACTCGCATTTTGCTGATGATAGCATGCTATTCATACAAAATTCTGAAGAAGTGACTAATACTTTGGACATACTGGATTTGTTTTGCACTATTTCAGGCTCCAAACTGGCAATGCACAAAACCGAATTTATAATGCTTGGCCCCAACCCTCGACCACCTTGGATCCCTAGGGAATGGCATGAAGTGAAGCATGGTAGCATCACACGATACCTTGGTATCCCTTTTGGCATTGGAGTCTCGCTTAAGAGATGTGGTTTTGGTTCTTGCAAAAAATTAGAAAAAAGTTTTTGAATTGGACTAATAAGTTCCTCTCGATGGCTGGTAGAATTCAAGTTGCCAATAAAATTTTGTTGGCCAGTCATGTCTATATCTCCTCTTGCTAGCTGCCCTCTAAAACATGCTACAACCAACTGTCTCAGCTTATCAGAAATTTTCTTTGGACAAATCGGGGTAACAAAAAAGGCTTGCCTACTACTTCATGGACTCATTGCATCCAACCTAAAGATAAAGGAGGACTGGGGATTATAGATCCTTATACTCAGGGCATCTGTCTCATAACAAAATGGATTGTAAGAGCCTTGGATGGTGATGCTCCTTGGAAATATCTTGTGCGCCATCCTATCCAAACAGCTACCGCTGGTCGTTCTTGGGACTTGGTCAGTTGGAAAGATAAAATTCTCCTTGCATCTTATTTTCAAACGCATGGGTTTGCACCTTTTAACTCCATTTGGAGAGTGTGGCAAACTACTTCGAAAAGGCTAATTTGGTATGACCAGAGCTTGAGTCATGGCTTGAGTTTCGCCTCTTCTTCCATTTGGTGGAACCGTTTGGTTCAGCATGACAATTGTCTTTTGGCCATTATCAAGGACCTCAAAGGTAGACATCTTTTTAAAAAAGGCATCCAGGTTTTCCAGGATTTATGGGACCCTTTAACCTTCAATTGGAAACCTTGGCTGCATCTTAAAGCTCAGTTTCGGCTTCCTCCTTCTTATGAGACCCCAATCCAAAAAATCCAACAATTAGTTACGCCAGATCTCCTGCAGCTTCTCTCCACCCCTTGTCATGACAACTTCCTTAAAGATTGGAAATGGCCTAACAATCAAAGCCTTCGAAATTTTCCTCTCCGGCTGATATATAAGCAGCTCCTCCCAGCAATCTCATTAGCCCACCGGCTTAACCTCAAATGGAATTGCAAATTTAGTAGATCAAGATGGAACAAGTTAAGCTCCTTAATCTGGAAGTCTAAAGCTGATGCGCAAGCCCAGCTGACAGCCTGGAAAATTCTCCATGTCAAGGTTCCCATTGGCGATCGACTCTCCTTCATTTCCCCTCCTCCAACATGTCCTTTTTGCTCCAAAAAAGAGACTATCAAGCATACCTTTTGGTTTTGTACCCATGCACGGAATATATGGAACTCTCTTTTCTCTAACTTATTTGTCCTCTTTCCTCAACCATGGTTGTGGAGAACTGCGCTTCTTGGTCTCTCCTCATCTCACAATGTTATTACTCAGACCCTCAGACACATCACTCTTAAACACATCTGGAGATTCCGATGTTTGGCAGCTCTCTCTCACACCTTTCAACCCCTGCAAGCCGAATTGATGACTATCTATGCTAACCTTTCTTTGCAGATCCCCATTCTTCAATCTGCCATCCAGACTAAGGCTAACCTCAAAAAGATATTGGATGATTTTCAAACACAACTCAGCACCTTTGCTTCTGTGTGATTGATTTCGCTTGTGGTCGTTGAAAGAAGAGATAAAATCTCCAGTCAACACCGACACCACTCTGGAGATCATTATAATTTGGAGCTCATTTGGAGCTATTTTTCTTTCAGTGAATGAAGAGCTGATGCGACACTCCAAAGGAAATTGTTGTTCATACTAGTGTGCTGGAAAGTTGCAGAATATAGTTTCTTCTGGGTGCAGCTGTCACTGCCATGCGGGATCGTTCTGTCATGCTACCAGGGGTTGATTACTGCTTTCTGTAAATTGGAGCTGGCAACAATTTGTTGTTATAAACTCTTACTACTTGGACAGCTAATTAGCTGAATTAAATCAGCACTGCTGTTGTTTGTATTTTGGCTGTTGCAGGCTATTGTTTTTTGCTGTTTCACAATAGCATTGCTATTGGTTTGCTATGACTGCTGACATGCTGGGTTATGATGTTCTTCCTGTGTAACTTTTATATGTTGTATATTTGTTTTTTATATAAATCTTCTTACAATAAAAAAAAAAGTTTTGTTTATTAGTTTTTTGCATGACTTAACCCTAACCCTATCCCTAGCCCTTATCCTAACCCTACCCCTAACAATAAATCCTCTACAATTATCTTAATCCTAAACCCATCTCTAACCCTAGCCATAGTTGTAACACTAACCATAAGTATAAATCTAACTTTAAACTCTAAATTGTTAACCATAATTGTAACCCTAATCTTGCCCTAACCCAAACCATAAAGTATAATCCTAACTCTAACCTTAACCACATCCCTAATTGTAGTTGGAAACCCTAACCTTAGCAAAGGGCACACAATCTAATGAGAGGGTGGGGGAAGGCAAGGGAGGCGTGGGTGAATCAATAGATTCAACTAATTACAACAATTCTAGAAACCTTCACAATTACTTTATAGTTTTTCAACATGAAGAGCACTGAACCATATAAGCTAGTAAGTAAAGCAATTAAAGCACCACACTAGATAACATATAACACCAAATTTTACGTGGAAACTCAAAAAGGGAAAAACCATTGTGAGAAGCTCTCACAAGCAGAAATATAAACAAGATTTTTTTATAATATGATGTAGGCACCAACCTACCAGAGACACCAACCCCCAAATGATTCAGTAGGCACCAACCTATAGGAGACACCAATCCCCACTGGAATAGAGACACCAATCCCTACCAGAACAATACAACATGAAGTAGGCACCAACCTACCATAACAAAAATAATGGCAGATTTGAACTATTACACCAACACACGCTCTTTTCTTCACGCTTTTTCTATGGCACAACTATACATCCCACTAAGTACTTTCACTGTAATCATTAATGGGTGCACTCTATTACTTTCATGGATACATACTTGAACACACTTATACAATCACTCTTAGATGCATCTGAACATTTGAAATATATACATGACACTACATTAACACTCTTCTATGTTGGCTATGGATTTGCACCAATCTAGACAACATAGGATGGACCTAAATTCAAATTACATTAAATGTGTAATACAAGGGTCTAATCTTTCCAACAACAACACTTGACATCTTATGCCACTAAGGGAACCTTAAATTGGTCATATCCTCACTTCACATGCTTGAAACTGTTAGCACACACTTGTAGTTGTTACCACACTTGTCTTGAACTCGAAATAGCTTGATGAGACTTTTGATATTTCAAACTCCTCACACACTGAGCCGCGCCACTAGAAACTCAAGCAACTGATAAAACTAGTGTAGGCTTACTCTCCTTCCAAATCGTAGAGCTACAACACATTTATGAAAGAAATTCCACCCATATTAAGTAATCTTTCTGTCCAAAATATATCCTCTCATTTCTGACTGCATACCCGACATGGTATGATAAATAAATGAACTATCAGAGAGTAGTCATGCCATGACAAATATGATACAAGATATGATTGATTAGAAAACCTACACACTGTCAACCAACACACTATCGAAACCTTTATATTGTTGTCAATACTTGTACTCCTACAATCTTTCTTCAACTTTGACAACCTTCACATCTAACACCCTTGACACCCTTTGATAACCACTAACAACAACAATAACTTGCTAACATTAGTTTGACATCAATGACAACCTATGCTCAACAATCTCCCCCTTTGTTATTGATGAAAAACAACAAAATGTTGGGACCACCAAAACAAACACTAGAACAACAAAAAGAATAAGTTTGAATGATTTATGTGTTGTCCCATTCACTCCCCCTGTGAAAGATATTTCATTGAAGAAAAAGAAAGAAAAAATAGTTATTCTTTTTGAGCAATTCAACGTTCACCTTCTCTAGATTTAATATTTCCTCAATTCAACTCTTTCTCCCCATATGATGGATGCATTCTTTCTCAGAAATTCAACATCTTGAACTCACTTTCTCCGAAGCTCATAGCCATTCTTTCTGAGCAATTCAACATTTTGAGCTCACTTTCTCCCCCTTTGACATCAATGGAAAATGATCGACAATATGCTCACTTTCTCCCTTTAACTGTTATACCGCAACAACAATTTATGAACAACACTTTGTAGGAGCACCAACACTTATGTGGTAAGGAGACCAAGCTCCCCCTCACCCTGTGTTTTCCTCTTGAGTCAAGAGGAGTAAGAACTCCCAACTTTTGTCGGAGAAACTCAGATGTCTCCTTAGGAAGTGGCTTAATGAATATTTGTTCCTTTGTATCCATAAAGTCCAACCTGACCTCTTTCTCTGCAACCTTATCTCTCAAGAAATGATGATTGCAATGTGCTTTATTCTTGAGTGCATCACTAGATTCTTTGAAATGTTTATTGCACTTGTATTATCACAAAGAATAGTGATAGGATCTTCAAACTCATCCTTCATCTCCTTCAAGTTGTGTTTCATCCTAAACACTTAAGTGCAACATGATGCTAACACAATGTATTATGCTTCTGTTGTAGATAAAGAAATTGATTTATGTTTCTTACTCAACCATGATACCAAACTGTCTCCAAGGAAGAATGCATTTCCACTTGTGCTCTTTTGGTCATCTATAGAACCTACCCAATTCTCATATGTGTATGTTGTGTGTGAAACTTTCACTCTTTGGATACCAAAGACCAAATTCTGCAATAGCCTTCAAATACTTGAATATTCTCTTTAATTACCACCTTTACATGAGTCTCTTTAGGTGCCACCTAAAATTTGGGAACCATTCCAATTGCTTACATGATAAATAGTCTAGATGTTGTCATATATAACAAACTACCAATTATAGATCAATACAATGTTTGATCTGTTGGAGTAGACTCATCATCTTTGCTCAACTTATACCTAATAACCATAGGTGTTGCAATAGTTTTGCAACCTTCTGTCCCAAACTTTCTTAACATCTCCTTTACATACTTGTGTTGTGAGATAAAAATCCCTTTGTTTGATTGAACAATCTGCAACCCCAAGAAGAAAGATAATTCTCCTAATATAGACATCTCAAACTCATTTTGCATAGCCTTCTAAAAAATTTTGCACATTTCATCACTGCTTCCTACAAAAATGATGTCATCAACATAGACCACAACAATCAACATTTGTTCTCCTTCTATTTTGATGTACAATTTGTTTTCCACATTGCCTCTCAAAAATTCTTCTCATTATCCATCCAACCTTCTTTCCCAGCTCTAGGAGCTTGCTTGAGACTATGCAAAGCCTTCTTCAATCTGCAAACATAATCCAAATTTTTAATACATTGAAATCCTTTCGGTTGCTCCATGTAAACTTATTATTCAAGTCATCCATTCAAAAATTCTAACTTCACATCCATTTGATACACATTAAAGTTCATGTAAGCTGATAGAGCTAAAAACATCCCGATTGCCTTTAGTCTTTCTACCAAAGAAAATGTCTCTTCAAAGTTTATACCTCCAATTGAGCATAACCTTTAAACACAAGTATTTGCTTTGTTTCTGATCACTTCACCTTCTTCATTCAACTTATTTTTGAACACCCACTTGGTTCCAATCACATTTTTGTCCTTAGGCCTTGGGACAAGTTCCCAAGTTTCATTCTTCATGATCTAATTCAATTATTTTCCATAGAATTTATCCATCATTGTTGATTGCTCACTTCTTTATATGTCTTAGGTTCTATCTTTGATAGTAAAGAAAATGTATGTATGTTCTTTTGATCTTTCCAACCTCATTCAAGTTAGAACCCCACTATCCTTGTTACCAATAATTCGATCTTCAAAGTGATTCTTCTTAACATACTTAGCTGGAGTTTTTTAAAAAAACTTCCTCTTCTAGTTCTTCAATATTGATATGAACTAATTCCTCTACCTCTTCAGCTTCCAGAACAAGTCTTCCTCTTCAACTTCTAGAATAGTAGTGTTCTGAATAGTTTCATCAAACTTTACATTTGCACTCTCAACTATCCTCTTCAACCTTTTGTTATAACATTTGTAAGCTTTGCTTCTTAAGGAATAACCAAGAAAAATAACTTCATCTGATCTTGAATCAAACTTACCTAGATTCTTTTATAGTACTGATGTCGGTCTTCCTTTCCATAAATCATATGGAGTCTTCTCTATCTTGTGCTTGATCTGAACTCTGTCTAGAATGTACACAACTGTCTATAGCCTCTCTAATACATATCCGACAGCTTTGTCTAACATAGTTTAGTCCTAGCCATCTTTTGTACAGTCTAGTTTTTTCTTTTAGAAACTCTATTTTGTTGTGTTCTAGGAGTAGAAAACTACCTCTAGATTATAATAGTTCTTTGTTGTAAATTCTCCACCTTTGTCTGATCTTAGTACTTTGATTCTTCTTTCAGTTTCATTCTCCACCATCACCTTAAATGATCAAACTTTTCAAACACTTCTAATTTTTCTTTTAGATATGTAATCCAAGTCGTTCTAGAGTAATCATCAATCAACATCATGAAATACCTATCTCCTTGTGGACTTTAGTCCTCATTGGTCCACAAAAATTTGTTGTATCAAATCGAATAGATTTGATGTAGAATATTCCTTACCTAGATATTTTCTTCTTTCTGATTTCCTTCATGGCATGGCTTGCAACTGATTGACTGGGGTTTAAATATTGATTCATAGTATATCCTGGACCAAACCTTTTGAACTAACTTTGAAAATATCATCAAAATTCATATCCCCTAACCTTCTATGTCAAAGCCAACTCTCATCTTTCAGAGTAGTGAGACACCTTTTCCCATTCAACTCACTAAGATGATAAATGTCACTATCTATCCTACTTCCTTTCGCAACCAGCTCACCAATACTTGATTTTCTAATTTCACAACCATCAACACTAAAGGATAACTAATATCCCTTATCACACATCTGATTGACACTCCACAAATTGTGTTTTAAACTATCAACATACAAAACATCATGTGTCTTTATTTTACCACCATCAATAATTAATGTCCCTTATAAGATATTTTAGCAATAGAATTATTTTCAAGGGTAACTAAACCACTTTCAAATTCTTTGAAATTCATTACCTTACTTTTATCTCCAATCATGTGACTAGAGCAACCGTTGTCAATAATCCATAGGTTCTTCCTCTCCTTCTGAGCATGTAATGTTGTCAGTGCAATCAAATAATTCTCAGACTTCTTTTCTTTTGGAACCTTCTTCCAGACCTTTTATAGAATATCATTCTTTCCTTTCCCCGATAACGGGGAACTCATAAAATTGCTTCTATAGTTCCTTGCAATATGTCCAAAATTGTTGCACTTGAAACATATGATATTAAAATTGAAAAAAGGTGGAAATGCATTATTGCTAACAAAATTATTCCCTCTTATCAGAACTTGTCTACAATCCACAACCTTATGTCCATACTCATTACAATTAAAAAAAACCAAGAAAAGAAAACTTGACTTGGTAGTGAATCCTTGTCCTCTGGAGCTTCTCCTTTTTTTCTACACTTGAAAAAATGCATCATTCTGAGTCATGCTTCCATTACTTGTTAATGTCCTCTCTAATTTTGAACTTTCAAAACTACTCACTTTCAGACATGTCTTAGTAGATCTTTCTTTGACTGTTATGTCACCTTTTTCTTTTGATAATAAAAAATGACACTTGTTTGTAATGCAAAACTCTCTGACCTTCCAATATCTAATCTAGGGTTTTAGTACTTTTACTGAACTTCAACTGCAATTGCTAGTTTTCCTTCTCAAGTTCTTTTTTGGCTACAACAATCTCTACCTCAAGCTTTTCACAGTCTTCATCTTTTGCTGATAACTTCCTTGCCAATACTTCTTCAACTCTTTTTGCTTTTTTTGCCTAAATCTTCATATCAACAATCACCTTTTCTGCAACCTTCAGATCTTTTGCTAATTTATCGACTCTTCTTCTGCAATTCTGATATTCAACTTAATTTATTTTCTATCCCATAACAAATTCTCCATAAGATATGTATCTTCTTCACCATTTATTTGGAACTCATTTCAACATCACCATCAGTAGTTTCAAAATCCATAAATATAGCTTTTCCATTCTCATCACTGGATGCATCTTCATTTTCTTCTTATGTAGAATATCCTTCTTCTTCCTCATTTGTATAAAAACTTCAATTCTTTCTCTATCCCTCGAATCTTCTCTAAAATTACTTCTTTCCATTCTTTTGATCAACATTGTTTCTTATGAAGAAACTTAGCCATAAAATGTCCAACATCTCCACAATAAGACTATATAGGCGCTAATTTGCACCCCTTACACAAATTCCCCTTTTACACTTTCTCACCTTAGAAGACCAAATTCGAAGGCGAAAATCCACATCAACACACTACCTTCATTCCACTTGGCATTTTTTTTTTGTGTTGGTAGAAGAATAACTGTTGGGGATGCCCATGCAGTGAATAGATGTCCGCGGGGCATATAGACGTTCGCACGACGTGCTTATTTCCTTGATAGATTCCTACATCTAAATCCAACAAAGGTGTTACACTTCCCATTGGGCTCAATTTGCAATGCCCCTCTTCATCCAACCGACCTAAACATGATCATTTTCTCATCCCACCTTCAAAAACACTTTTCCTTCATTCAATCCATCTTCTTTTTGCACTCCCTAAGCATTCTTGCATTCACTACTTGCATTCTCAACCTTCAAGAAACACTTTAGCACTCCATAGTAGCAATGAAATAACTCCATTTACTCTGTAGAGCAAGTGTGGAACAACACCATTGCAGCAAGGGCTTGAGTCCTCTCTTTTTCTCCTCCATTACCTAGTGAGCTCTTGGTGGAGGTGGTAATAATTTTCACTCTTCTCCTCTACGATTTGGTTGAGTAGCACATTACTATTTTGTAGTGTTTATTGTGTTATTTACTTTCATTATTCCTTTATCATATTTTTCTCTACAGTTGCTATCTTGGCTGTCTATGGAGGTGGAAACACCAAAATGGGGGTCTGACTGAGGCAGGCACCTATACAACCCCCCAAAAATTTTCCTCCTTCTTGTATGTAGGTGGATGTGTATTTGGAGCTAGCTAGCAAACAAGCTCTTTTGTGAGATCATTTTTGTCACCCTACCCTTAATATACTTGCTTTATCACATTCCTTGTATATCTCTTACTTTATAGTTTTATTTTGTTCCCTTAAAAATCATTAGCTCAATTGTTAGCTCATTCTCTAGTAGTTCCCAATGTACTTTCGGTCCTTTGGTCATACGGACACTAGCGCACCTAAGAGACGCCAGTGCATCTCGCTATCATCCCAAAAACCAGCTTGCCTCACCCCAAAATTGATTTCGAGTCTATAGAGTGATTGAAGGACCTTATAGTCCTCATCATTCTTGTCCCTTATTTCAAACCTCCCTTTTAGAGTGAGCTAAGTTAGGGAAGCTTTCCACTCTTGGCTCTCCGTGACCTAGGGGGCCTTGAACGTGGTTGGTCCCCCTCTCTTGCATTTTTCGTGAACCCGACATGAACTAACATTTTCTCATCTGCCGGTGTTGAGACTTTTTTCTTATACTTTGTGATCATTGTGCCCCTGAGTGTTGTGAAGGTTTATGAGCATCACAACCCAGTCCACAACCTCTAGGTATATTGTTAGGATAATTATACGACACCTTCCAATGGAGAGGATGAAGGTCACTACTAGTTTCTCTTTAGGCCTTTTTGTTGGATTTGTCATTGGTCTCATCGCATTCCTCCTGACAAAACTGATCATGTCCCCACTCCTCTTGTGTTTCCCACACCATCATCAGTCGACGAGCATGAGGTTGTTCATATTCCTTTAGAATATGTCTCTGCCCTCAGCAAAGTGTTGGGTGACTTGGAACATCACTTGGAAAGAGACCCGAAGTTGGCTAGGGCCGCCTGGGTTATCAGTGAACTAAAGTATATGGTGGGAAAAGACCGAACAGGCATAGAAGTCTTGGCTATTCTCTCCAGTCTAATAGATGCATGTGCTCCTCCAAACATTCCTAACATTGTATGAGGAGCCACTTTCGAAGACCATGAGAGACAACTAGGATTTTTTATGCCTCCTACGTTTGTATACATGGCTGATTTCATACCCTTGATCAATATCCCCTCTACCTCTAAGGGATTTGAAACTATCCAAGTGAATAAAATCCCCTTGGCTTTTAGCTTCACTGCTCCTATCACCTCTAGTGGTGGATGTTTTGGTGGGATGAGCGGTGGAATTTTTGGTAGTGGTAGTGACTTTGACAGTGGGGATGGTGCTGGTGGAAATGGTTGGTGGCTTTGGGAGTGGAGGTGGCTCTGATGGAGGCCCTACTAGTGGCGGTGGCTCTGGTAGTGGTTTCAGTGGAGGTCACACCGGTGGCTCTGGTGGTGGCTCCAATGGTGGTTTTGGAGGAGGTTCCTCTGGCCCTATATCTTCTAATGACCTTATTTTGAACACTCTTCTTTAGAATATGGGTAAGATGCGGACCCAGTTGACGAGTCTCTCCCAAGCCTCTGTCTAGCCTATCTTCCAACCCTTCTTCTAGCATAGCTTGTTGTCAATCACAATTCTGAGCACTCCCTTCGCTCAAGGCATGGAGATCCCTAAATTTAAAAAATATGGCAACAAAGGGGACCCACAAACACATGTGTCCACCTTTAATGCCCCGTGCACATATTTCTTCCATCATGACCCATTGATGGAAAAATTATTCCCTCGATCTCTCAAGGATTCAACACTCGAATGGTATTGTTCCTTTCCCAATAATTCCATTTTCTCATTTGACCAACTTCTAAACTAGTTCTTATGACAATTCCAAGCTAACATCAAGTCGAAAATGACCTTTTTGGATCTCGTTTGATGCAAACAAGGTGATAATGAAAAAATACCGATTTCATAGCACAATATCAAGTGCTCTTCTCACAAATCTCATATCCACTGCCCAATTCTAACATGCAGAAGGTATTCATAGGGATCTTACAAAAGCCTTGGCAGGAGAAGTTTTCCAGGCTTATGAAATATCCTTCTTTTGCACATTTGTGTGTAGCCCTACAAGAGTACCAACAGATGGTGGTTTAGTTTGAGGGATCCTCCTTGCACTCCCATTCTGAAGGAAATCCCATCATATCAATCTTTGGGAAAGGTAAATTTGTCATGAATGTAGTAGCCACTATGGATAACAATGACCTCAAGCACAACCGAAAATTCACAAAGTTAGCAAAATCTTATTCTTCCATCTTGCAAAAGTTAGTGAAGGATAAGATTGTAACCTTGTTGAACCCTAAACCTCTCAAGCAGCCTTACCCTAGTTGGTATGATGCAAGTACCTATTCTCAATACCATTGAGTTAACAAACATGATATCAGACATTGTATGTGCTTCCGTCATGAGATACAGGACCACATCGAGGACAATACTATTCATCTCGATGGAAGCAAGAAAAATACAAATAAATCGATGGCAAAAGTGAATAGTGAATTGCAGATATACACAGACCCATTTTCGTTGCATTCTTCTAACATGATTGTCGATCCCACCAATTCTATCACTTATCCTGAGGCATGTGTTAACATGGTCACAATTACCCCTACTGCACAACCTGCAACTGGTTTTCTGAATGTGACATTCACTTCACAGGACTTTCCCTTGAATAACAAGCCCTCTCCCCTATATATTCCTACTCACCTCAATGGCAACATTGTGACATGGGAGTATTAGTAGACCCCATGAGTCGAGTGAATGTTATTATAGAAGAGACATTGTGGCTTAACTCACTACATAGAAAGGAGTACGAAGAAAAAAGATCTACCATCCGTACACATGATGGTCTTTTTTTGAAGCCATATGGATCGATAACTTTGTCCATCCTAGTTGGACCTAGGTTTGTTGACATGGTTTTTTATGTCATCCTAGAGTCAAATCTGTTCAGGATGAAACTAGGCATACCTTGGCTAACTTCCATGAATGGAATCACCTTTGTTATTCATAAATGTCTAAATTTCTCCTATGAAGGTGTTGTGCATGTGGTGCATGACACTGGATACCAGCCTTATATGTTCCATTGAGGATACTCATTAGACCATTTTTGGCCCACCCCAGTCGGTCTGCTTCCTCCAAGAACAAACCTACTTTACAAAAACTATGAAGTATAAGACTGGGGACAAGAGACAACCAAAATTAGCTCTTCATGTAGCATAGCAACCAGTTGCCTCCTCTTCCCAAAAAGGGAGGGAGAAGCTTGTCTCTGCTTAGGCTGACTCATCTTCTCCCCTCTCCTAGGAGGAGTATTGGATGAGCAAGCCTAGCTTCTACCTGTTAAGCTCGATGATTCCTCCTTGGCATATACCCAAGATCAAGATATCAAACCTCCCTACTAAATCACCTGGACCTTGGTACTATTTGTGTGGTAGAGGAAAAGGTACCTGTGGGGAATCCTCTATGACTCGACCTCCATGACCTCCTACCGCTCCTACTCCCAAAGCAGTAAATGGGAAGAGGCTCGTTGCCAAGGCACTCGAGTCAACTCTCCCCACTACTTCTCAACCTGCTCTTCCTGCTCCTGTCCAAGAGTTTGTTCCTCCACCGGAAATGGCTCTAGTGGACACTCCCATGGTTGAGCAAGAGCCTTTTGTTCCTTCATAGCCTCTAGCCTCTAGTTCAAAGAGTCGCAAAAACCACCTTGCACACAAGCACAAGCATCAGTGAAAGGCTCTCATGGCTAAGCAGGATGCCTTATAGATGACGAAAGAGGATACGACTACCCTTGTATTAGGGCCTCTTGTCGCATCCTCCTCTCTCCTCCCCTCTACTTCCATTCAATCTAGTTTTGTATCGCTTTTGGCTTCCGCTGTGAGTATGAATGTGCCTATCCCTAAAAATGTGCAGGTGTTCATCGCTCCTTCGGTGGAGCCGCCCTTGTTTTTGTCCCTTATGGATGTCTCTCCTTTCCCGAAACCTGTAGATATGAAAAACACTTCACTGGTGTCTACTACGGTTTTCTCTTCTTTCTATTCCTTCACACCTCTTGCCTCATATATGAGGAGTTCACATCCCTTGACGAAGCAGAAGGTGGAGAGTGGTCCTTCCAGCAACAAAGGACATAAGAGGAGCCCACCTTCTCTGAAAGGTGGTCCCATGTTGACTTGTTATGTCCTAGTGGCAAAACTAATCCTAGCTTCCCTTGAGTTTGTCACTGCTCCCAAATCACTTGGTGAACCTAGTGGTGAATTTCAATCATATCCTTCTTCGTCTGTTGAAGTGAAACATGGTACTCTTGTAAAGTGCATGTTTAACTCTCTGGATGAGGGGTATGTGCAAGCTCGTGATGGGCCAAACAAGCCCTTAAGTGGCAATGAAAATTAAAAAAAATCAGAGTTAGGCAACTTGACGTAAAAATTTGAATAAGTTATCTATATTATTTCAAAAGTATGTAAGAATAGAATATGTGGGAAATTGAATGTAGTTTCTAAACTACTAGGTTTATTTT